>JAWQFJ010018279.1:25000-55301 GCA_034096865.1 Theodoxus fluviatilis
CTAACTAACTAACTAACTAACTAACTAACTAACTAACTAACGAACTAACGAACGAGTCGAGGGAAAAGCATAACGTCCTTGGCGGAGGTAACAACCTCTCCTCCCACGCCCGTTCCGTTCCGTAACTCTTCCATGACGTCTCTTTCCCCAGTCAAGCTACATCCCCAACTCTACCAACACCATCCATCTCTCTTCGCTTTCTCTTATCTTTCACAGAAACCTCATCAGTAACCTTCGCCCGCCCTGTCTCATCCTCTCCAACCCTGGTCAGACATGAGTTATGAGCTTCCACATCGTTCTCTGTCATGTTGCCAGGGTGCCACGTAGGAGTTTTTCGTCCTCATTAGCCCACAGACAGACGTGTCCCGTGAGCCGAAGAGGGCCGAAGTAGGCCAAAGTGGGCCGACCGTGGTTGTTCGCTGCCAGATTGGGCCGATGTAACCGGCTCACTGTCACGTCCCAGCATCCAAGAGACAGTCTGGATCAGGCTGGAGAGGAAATGAGACGCGGCTTTATCTGTGGGAGAAATTGCCTGCAACTGCAGCCCAAGCTTGAGCCCGTCGTTGTCTTTCTACTGGACAAGTGGGCCTTCCCAAGTGAAGGAATAGGCCTGCCGAGGTCGAGCGCTTGGAATGGAATTTGTTTGTGTCTGGCAGGAGATTGGGTTTTTGTCGATTCTGAGCAGAAATGGAGGGACGAAAGGAGAGAGAGAGAGAGAGAGAGAGAGAGAGAGAGAGAGAGAGAGAGAAAGAAAGAGAAAGAGAGAGAAAGAGAGAGAGAGGAGAGAGAGAGGAGAGAGAGAGAAAGAGGATAGAGAGAAAGAGGAGAGAGAGAAAGAGAGAAAGAGTGAAATATATAGAGACACACAGAGAGAGAGAGAGAGAGAGAGAGAGAGATGTTGCTGGAGGAACATGAGGGAGGGAAGGCGGATTTAAAAAAAGGTAAAGTGTGGGCAGAAGCACGGCCACAAGGAAGGAGGTGCAGATGGACGTGAAAATACACGAGCAGAAGATCTGCCGGCGATATGCTAGCAAAACACACAAATACACACGCACGTGAAACTGCACACACGCACACTCGCACATACACATGCACGCAAACAGAAGGCATGTGAGCGCACAAACATACATATATGCACAGCTGCTTGTACACATACATACGTGCATGCACATAAATGCATGCAAGCACACACGCACGCACCGACATAGAAACACGCACGCGCACGAGAGAGCGCGCGACCAAGCACACACACACACACACACACACACACACACACACACACACACACACATACACACACACACTTATCCACTAACACATACAATGCAATGTGGCGATTACAACATTCCCCAGTGGGTATATTTCATGGGCTTGATGAGTTCCGATATTTGAACTACAAAATACCTCCTGCTGGCACTTAAGTGCTGCGAGGGGACGGCTGAGCGAATGCTACTGGAGCAGGCCCCGAGAGCACTAAGCCCACAGCATTCCAGCTGATGAGAGAGATATCGGTGCAGCACACACAGGATGTCTGCGAGTCTCGGCACACGCTCAAGAAGTTTGCATTGAAGACAGCATTGCCTGGAATGATGATCTGAGATGACCTTGTGAAATGAGAAATACAAATCGAAAGAGTTTGGTTTTGTTTGGAAAATAGTTCAAACAATACCATCTACACATTCCTGCAAAAACACATTCACAACTGTCATAAAAAACTGCTCCTCGTTATTTTGAGCAGCAAATACAAACTAGGAAAAATGTCAAAAAGCATTTCGCCTGGAAAAAAATCCAATTATCTTCTTTCTCTGAAATGTCAGCAACACATTTCATGAAATCAATCTCCGTTTGCAAACACTGAGAAATCGTTCTTGCCACGTGTGCGTGTTTTGAACGTCCGTTGTCTCGATGTTCTTTCAAGAGCGGTCCCACAGTGGGCTGGGGGTGAGAATAGACCCACTGTGTCTCCCACTGTGGGCTGGGGGTGAGAATAGACTCACTGTGTTTCCCACTGAGGGCTGGGGGTGAGAATAGACCCACTGTATTTCCCACTGTGGGCTGGGGGTGAGAATAGACCCACTGTATTTCCCACTGTGGGCTGGGGGTGAGAATAGACCCACTGTGTCTCCCACTGTGGGCTGGGGGTGAGAATAGACCCACTGTGTTTCCCATTGTGGGCTGGGGGTGAGAATAGACCCACTGTATTTCCCACTGTGGGCTGGGGGTGAGAATAGACCCACTGTGTTTCCCACTGTGGGCTGGGGGTGAGAATAGACCCACTGTGTTTCCCACTGTGGGCTGGGGGTAAGGATAGACCCACTGTGTCTCCCACTGTGGGCTGGGGGTGAGAATAGACCCACTGTGTTTCCCACTGTGGGCTGGGGGTGAGAATAGACCCACCGTGTTTCCCACTGTGGGCTGAAGGTGATAATAGACCCACTGTGTTTCCCATTGTGGGCTGGGGTGAGAATAGACCCACTGTGTCTCCCACTGTGGGCTGGGGGTGAGAATAGACCCACTGTGTCTCCCACTGTGGGCTGGGGGTAAGAATGACCCACGGTGTCTCCCACTGTGGGCTGGGGGTAAGAATTGACCCACTGTGACTCCCACTGTGGGCTGGGGGTGAGAATAGACCCACTGTGTTTCCCATTGTGGGCTGGGGGTGAGAATAGACCCACTGTGTCTCCCACTGTGGGCTGGGGGTAAGGATAGACCCACTGTGTCTCCCACTGTGGGCTGGGGGTGAGATGAGATCCACCACGTCTCCCAGCGCGATTGATAAGAGGCGAAGATCCAGGGATATCGATACTTGACTTGCTATTCCTCGGACCAACACTGGTGACGTCGTAGTCACGTGGCACAACCTGCACAGGCTGTCAGCACGTACAACTTCATTCATTCATTCATTCATACATACATTCATACATACATTCATACATACATTCATACATACATTCATACATACGTTCATACATACGTTCATACATACGTTCATACATACATTCATACATACATTCATACATACATTCATACATACATTCATACATACATTCATACATACATTCATACATGCATTCATACATGCATTCATACATACATTCATACATACATTCATACATACATTCATACATACATACATACATTCATACATACATTCATACATACATAAATACATTCATACATACATTCATACATACATTCATACATACATTCATACATACATTCATACATACATTCATACATACATTCATACATACATTCATACATACATTCATACATACATTCATACATACATTCATACATACGTTCATACATACGTTCATACATACGTTCATACATACGTTCATACATACGTTCATACATACGTTCATACATACGTTCATACATACATTCATACATACATTCATACATACATTCATACATACATTCATACATACATTCATACATACATTCATACATACATACATACATACATACATACATACATTACATACATACATTCATACATACATACATACATTCATACATACATTCATACATACTTTCATACATACATTCATATATACATTCATACATACATTCATACATACATTCATACATACATTCATGAATGCATTCCAAGAACAGGGATTCTTCCATGAGACAACTTCTAACCGCCCATTCTGAACACAGAGATGTAGTATCTCTGAAACAGGTTGGTCACGTGACTTCGGCCCCCACATTCCAATGATTTTACCAATCAAAATTCAACATGATCAAAAGACCATTGAGAGTAAAAAGAGACGATTCTATTTCACTCCAATTATTTATCCCGGTAGATAAACACAAATTTGGTGTTCTAATAAAACTAATCTATGAGATTTTCAGGAAATCATTTGAGAACTACTTTTAGCGCGAACATCGTTGATAAGGTTGCAAACTGCCTTCAGCACGTGCGCTTGTCTTCGGAACATCGAAAAGGATTCCTATGGCTCCGGGCTGGTTTCGTGAATCTATGGTTATACTCTCGCAAGTAAATGCTTTCTGGCCGGAACCTGTGGTCTAACTGCCTTCACACTGTTTGACGAGCTGCTGAGTCCACACTTCGATCATTCGTGTATCCACTGATCTAGAAGTAGAAGGAAGATTTTACTCACTGTTGTCTCTGTGTTGAACATTGATCGAGTCGAAGTTTCTTCCGTCCGATTCCGAAGTTCGATATCATCGGAGAGCTCAGAAGCAGTTTTTCTAAGTTTAATCCTTCTAAGCATACATTAAATTAATGATTCATCATCAGTAAAAGCACTCAGCGGGTTTCTGGGCGTATCGTACTATCGATCCAAAAGATTATCATTATGCAGACGGGATTGGTTGCCTTACTCGCACAATGAAGTATAATTGTTACTGTTGTATTCAAAGTCCTTATAATTAGTAGAGTTCACAATATTACACTCTTGTGATTCGAATTTTACCGCATACAAGTTTTACATTCATGGGAAATCGATGTTTAGAAAATGAACTGACGGAAATATGGCTGCCAGTATCGAGTGTATCACAACAAGCGGAGGAATACACTCACGATGTGATATGCCATTCAGCGTGGCTGAGACTCAGTGTTGAATGGTGGTATGCATGTTATGGAAGAATTAAGGCTATCACGTGACCAACCTGTTGCTGAGACTATATTCACTATAGTCTCAGCCACGCTGAATGCTAACCGCCCTTTCCACCTTCAACCCTAATCTCTTACCACCCATATCACCCCCCATCCATCACGGTCCGCCAATTACACTCTTCTCATCTCTCCTCGCGTCTCATCCAGTCTCTCTACTCTCCCCTCTCGCTCCTCCTCCTCCGTCTCTCTCTCTCCGCCTCTTCGCGTCCTCTTACTCTGCTCTCTCACAAGCACAGCATCACAGCACACGACACACACGCACTAGACGTCACATCCACCACGACACCGCCCACACAGTCCCACTCGGCCTAATTACGCGACACAGGAACACAACACACCCACCACAGCAGCCCCACACAGCATCACTCAAACAAGAAGGCGACTCACCCGCACCTCAACTCATAACAAATACCGCAGTCTGCCCCCACGGTCACGTACACCCACAACAACGATCATGCTCTCTTCTCTCTCGCACTCCCACCATTGGTGGCTCTCCGAGAGAGAAGAGAGCTTGATCGTTGTTGTGGGTGTTCGTGACCGTGGGGGCAGTCTGCGGTATTTGTTATGAGTTGAGGTGCGGGTGTGTCGCCTTCTTGTTTGAGTGTGCTGTGTGGTGGCTGCTGTGGTGGGTGTGTTGTGTTCCTGTGTCGCGTAATTAGGCCGAGTGGGACTGTGTGGGCGGTGTCGTGGTGGATGTGTCGTCTAGTCCGTGTGTGTCGTGTGCTGTGATGCTGTGCTTGTGTGTGTGCTGATGAAGAGGTCGCGAAGAGGCGGAGAGAGAGAGAGGCGGACGAGGAGAGCGTAGGGGAGAGTAGAGAGACTGCATGAGACGCGAGGAGAGATGAGAAGAGTGTAATTGGCGGACCGTGATCGGAATGCGGTGGGTGATAATGTGGGTTGGTACGAAGATTTACGGGTTTGAAGTGTGGAAAGGGCCGGTTAGGCAGTTTCACAGTCGTGAGCTGCTGTAGTGACTATTAGTTGAATATAGTCTCAGCAACAGGTTGGTCACGTGATAGCCTTAATTCTTCCATAACATGCATACCACCATTCAACACTGAGTCTCAGCCACGCTGAATGGCATATCACATCGTTGAGTGTATTCCTCCGCTTGTTGTGATACACTCGATACTGGCAGCCATATTTCCGTCAGTTCATTTTCTAAACATCGATTTCCCATAAATGTAAAACTTGTATGCGGTAAAATTCGAATCACAAGAGTGTAATATTGTGAACTCTACTAATTATAAGGACTTTGAATACAACAGTAACAATTATACTTCATTGTGCGAGTAAGGCAACCAATCCCGTCTGCATAATGATAATCTTTTGGATCGATAGTACGATTACGCCCAGAAACCCGCTGAGTGCTTTTACTGATGATGAATCATTAATTTAATGTATGCTTAGAAGGATTAAACTTAGAAAAACTGCTTCTGAGCTCTCCGATGATATCGAACTTCGGAATCGGACGGAAGAAACTTCGACTCGATCAATGTTCAACACAGAGACAACAGTGAGTAAAATCTTCCTTCTACTTCTAGATCAGTGGATACACGAATGATCGAAGTGTGGACTCAGCAGCTCGTCAAACAGTGTGAAGGCAGTTAGACCACAGGTTCCGGCCAGAAAGCATTTACTTGCGAGAGTATAACCATAGATTCACGAAACCAGCCCGGAGCCATAGGAATCCTTTTCGATGCGTTTATACTGACTAGTTCCAAAGACAAGCGCACGTGCTGAAGGCAGTTTGCAACCTTATCGACGATGTTCGCGCTAAAAGTAGTTCTCAAATGATTTCCTGAAAATCTCATAGATTAGTTTTATTAGAACACCAAATTTGTGTTTATCTATCGGGATAAATAATTGGAGTGAAATAGAATCGTCTCTTTTTACTCTCAATGGTCTTTTGATCATGTTGAATTTTGATTGGTAAAATCATTGGAATGTGGGGGCCGAAGTCACGTGACCAACCTGTTTCAGAGATACTACATCTCTGTGTTCAGAATGGGTGCACAGAGGATGAGTCATGGAAGAATCCCTGTTCTTGAATGCATGCATGAATGTATGTATGAATGTATGTATGAATGTATGTATGTATGTATGTATGTATGTATGTATGTATGTATGTATGTATGTATGTATGTATGTATGTATGTATGTATGTATGTATGTATGTATGTATGTATGTATGTATGTATGTATGTATGTAGTATGTATGTATGTATGTATGTATGTATGTATGTATGTATATGTATGTATATGTATGTATGTATGTATGTATGTATGTATGTATGTATGTATGTATGTATGTATGTATGTATGTATGTATGTATGTATGTATGTATGTATGTATGTATGTATGTATGTATGTATGTATGTATGTATGTATGTATGTATGTATGTATGTATGTATGTATGTATGTATGTATGTATGTATGTATGTATGTATGTATGTATGAATGTATTTATGTATGTATGTATGTATGTATGTATGTATGTATGTATGTATGTATGTATGTATGTATGTATGTATGTATGTATGTATGTATGTATGTATGTATGTATGTATGTATGTATGTATGTATGTATGTATGTATGTATGTATGTATGTATGTATGAATGTATGTATGTATGTATGTATGAACGTATGTATGTACGTATGTATGAACGTATGTATGTATGTATGTATGAATGTATGTATGAATGTATGTATGAATGTATGTATGAATGAATGAATGAATGAAGTTGTACGTGCTGACAGCCTGTGCAGGTTGTGCCACGTGACTACGACGTCACCAGTGTTGGTCCGAGGAATAGCAAGTCAAGTATCGATATCCCTGGATCTTCGCCTCTTATCAATCGCGCTGGGAGACGTGGTGGATCTCATCTCACCCCCAGCCCACAGTGGGAGACACAGTGGGTCTATCCTTACCCCCAGCCCACAGTGGGAGACACAGTGGGTCTATTCTCACCCCCAGCCCACAATGGGAAACACAGTGGGTCTATTCTCACCCCCAGCCCACAGTGGGAGTCACAGTGGGTCAATTCTTACCCCCAGCCCACAGTGGGAGACACCGTGGGTCTATCCTTACCCCCAGCCCACAGTGGGAGACACAGTGGGTCTATTCTCACCCCCAGCCCACAGTGGGAGACACAGTGGGTCTATTCTCACCCCAGCCCACAATGGGAAACACAGTGGGTCTATTATCACCTTCAGCCCACAGTGGGAAACACGGTGGGTCTATTCTCACCCCCAGCCCACAGTGGGAAACACAGTGGGTCTATTCTCACCCCCAGCCCACAGTGGGAGACACAGTGGGTCTATCCTTACCCCCAGCCCACAGTGGGAAACACAGTGGGTCTATTCTCACCCCCAGCCCACAGTGGGAAACACAGTGGGTCTATTCTCACCCCCAGCCCACAGTGGGAAATACAGTGGGTCTATTCTCACCCCCAGCCCACAATGGGAAACACAGTGGGTCTATTCTCACCCCCAGCCCACAGTGGGAGACACAGTGGGTCTATTCTCACCCCCAGCCCACAGTGGGAAATACAGTGGGTCTATTCTCACCCCCAGCCCACAGTGGGAAATACAGTGGGTCTATTCTCACCCCCAGCCCTCAGTGGGAAACACAGTGAGTCTATTCTCACCCCCAGCCCACAGTGGGAGACACAGTGGGTCTATTCTCACCCCCAGCCCACTGTGGGACCGCTCTTGAAAGAACATCGAGACAACGGACGTTCAAAACACGCACACGTGGCAAGAACGATTTCTCAGTGTTTGCAAACGGAGATTGATTTCATGAAATGTGTTGCTGACATTTCAGAGAAAGAAGATAATTGGATTTTTTTCCAGGCGAAATGCTTTTTGACATTTTTCCTAGTTTGTATTTGCTGCTCAAAATAACGAGGAGCAGTTTTTTATGACAGTTGTGAATGTGTTTTTGCAGGAATGTGTAGATGGTATTGTTTGAACTATTTTCCAAACAAAACCAAACTCTTTCGATTTGTATTTCTCATTTCACAAGGTCATCTCAGATCATCATTCCAGGCAATGCTGTCTTCAATGCAAACTTCTTGAGCGTGTGCCGAGACTCGCAGACATCCTGTGTGTGCTGCACCGATATCTCTCTCATCAGCTGGAATGCTGTGGGCTTAGTGCTCTCGGGGCCTGCTCCAGTAGCATTCGCTCAGCCGTCCCCTCGCAGCACTTAAGTGCCAGCAGGAGGTATTTTGTAGTTCAAATATCGGAACTCATCAAGCCCATGAAATATACCCACTGGGGAATGTTGTAATCGCCACATTGCATTGTATGTGTTAGTGGATAAGTGTGTGTGTGTATGTGTGTGTGTGTGTGTGTGTGTGTGTGTGTGTGTGTGTGTGTGTGTGCTTGGTCGCGCGCTCTCTCGTGCGCGTGCGTGTTTCTATGTCGGTGCGTGCGTGTGTGCTTGCATGCATTTATGTGCATGCACGTATGTATGTGTACAAGCAGCTGTGCATATATGTATGTTTGTGCGCTCACATGCCTTCTGTTTGCGTGCATGTGTATGTGCGAGTGTGCGTGTGTGCAGTTTCACGTGCGTGTGTATTTGTGTGTTTTGCTAGCATATCGCCGGCAGATCTTCTGCTCGTGTATTTTCACGTCCATCTGCACCTCCTTCCTTGTGGCCGTGCTTCTGCCCACACTTTACCTTTTTTTAAATCCGCCTTCCCTCCCTCATGTTCCTCCAGCAACATCTCTCTCTCTCTCTCTCTCTCTCTCTCTGTGTGTCTCTATATATTTCACTCTTTCTCTCTTTCTCTCTCTCCTCTTTCTCTCTATCCTCTTTCTCTCTCTCTCCTCTCTCTCTCCTCTCTCTCTCTTTCTCTCTCTTTCTCTTTCTTTCTCTCTCTCTCTCTCTCTCTCTCTCTCTCTCTCTCTCTCTCTCTCTCCTTTCGTCCCTCCATTTCTGCTCAGAATCGACAAAAACCCAATCTCCTGCCAGACACAAACAAATTCCATTCCAAGCGCTCGACCTCGGCAGGCCTATTCCTTCACTTGGGAAGGCCCACTTGTCCAGTAGAAAGACAACGACGGGCTCAAGCTTGGGCTGCAGTTGCAGGCAATTTCTCCCACAGATAAAGCCGCGTCTCATTTCCTCTCCAGCCTGATCCAGACTGTCTCTTGGATGCTGGGACGTGACAGTGAGCCGGTTACATCGGCCCAATCTGGCAGCGAACAACCACGGTCGGCCCACTTTGGCCTACTTCGGCCCTCTTCGGCTCACGGGACACGTCTGTCTGTGGGCTAATGAGGACGAAAAACTCCTACGTGGCACCCTGGCAACATGACAGAGAACGATGTGGAAGCTCATAACTCATGTCTGACCAGGGTTGGAGAGGATGAGACAGGGCGGGCGAAGGTTACTGATGAGGTTTCTGTGAAAGATAAGAGAAAGCGAAGAGAGATGGATGGTGTTGGTAGAGTTGGGGATGTAGCTTGACTGGGGAAAGAGACGTCATGGAAGAGTTACGGAACGGAACGGGCGTGGGAGGAGAGGTTGTTACCTCCGCCAAGGACGTTATGCTTTTCCCTCGACTCGTTCGTTAGTTCGTTAGTTAGTTAGTTAGTTAGTTAGTTAGTTAGTTAGTTAGTTAGTTAGTTAGTTAGTTAGTTAGTTAGTTAGTTAGTTAGTTAGTTAGTTAGTTAGTTAGTTAGTTAGTCAGTTAGTGAGTCAGTTAGCGAGTCAGTTGGTTGGTTGGTTGGTTGGTTGGTTGGTTGGTTGGTTGGTTGGTCGGTTGGTTGGTTGGTTGGTTGGTTGGTTGGTTGGTTGGTTGGATGGTTGGTTGGTTGGTTTGTTGGTTGGTTGGTTAGTTAGCCGGCAAAATAACTTTAAAAGTTCACAACAGATTCCGGTGAAGTTTAGTGGAAGGTCAGGGTTTCATTCCAAGGAACAATGTATTACATGTTGGGGACTATTTGTTTTCCGTTTTGGAATCGGAACCACAAGTCGAGATCTTATCGTGCATCACGAAGTTGGTGACGTCAAACTGTTGATGACGCCAGCGTACGCGTTCCGCCCTCAGAGACTGCTAGCAGGCGCTAACATGAACTAAACATCACGGAAGATAAAGTATGGCTTCCTTGGCGGAGGTTTGCGCTCTGAGAGTGCTGTCTAGTTGCTGAGTAGGATGGATGAGTTGCCTTGTAAAGACGTTCATGTGACCAGTGCTGCTGCTGCTTTGATGATGCCTGATGCAATGTGATGTGACCTCATCTCATTCCCCACGAAACGAGTTGCAACATCTCCTTCTCTTCACGTTGCATTTCGTGTAAAATCCCCCCTCCCTACCCCCCACAACTGTCCCCTTGTTTAAAATCCATTCTCTTTCTTTAATATTATCATGACATATCCACCCATACAGGTGTTCACTTACACATGCAAGGGTGTGCCAGTATTTGCACCCACGCACATTTGAATAGGAGCAAATGGGCACGCTCATTCATGTACACACGCATACGCGCACATACAAGCGCGCACACGTATATGCACACACACACACACACACACACACACACACACGCACGCACACACACACACACACGCACGCTCTCACGTGCTCACACACGATCACCCAGTCGATCATTCCGCTCCCGTTTCTCCATTCGGCACCTCATTTTCCCTTCACCCTCCATATCGCCTTTCCATTCGCTCGCCATTTCTTGGTCATGCCTGTATCGATCCGTTGAACTTTATTGGAACCAGGGTGTCCTGTGAAGCAAGGCAGCCCCTGATCTGCAGGCCCGGTGTCGGGGCAGAGTTTTGATCAAGACGAGGTTTGAAGAACTGCTCTTGTCGGCCACAGTGGACCTGAAAGGAAGAAGAACAGCCGCAGGAAGTAGAGAAAGCAGAGTGGCATTGACAAGAACCTGAATGAGAGAGCACCGGTCTGTTTGCGGGGGACAGAAGGGCAAGATTGCCTCCTTCCGCTTCTATCCCTTCTCCCTTGTTGTGGTCCCATGTGGGTTGGGGTTTCAGAAGAGATCCACCGCGTCTCCCTACGCGATTCGTAACAGACGATCAACTAGGGACATCGTGACTCGAATTGCCCTTACTCGGAACTATGCCAGTGATTTTCGCGCGTATTGGACTTACATAGCCTATTGAGTCTGATAGACTGTAAAACTCACTCACTCCATCCATCCATCCATCCATCCATCCATCCATCCATCCATCCATCCATCCATCCATCCATCCAACCATTCATCCATTCATCCATCCATCCCTTGCTGTGTGTTGGTCTTGATGCGAGAACTGGGTGTGGCCAGTGCCGCTCATTCAGTGGTTCCCGAAAGAGATTCCCCGAGGCTGAAATTCTTCTCGTAAGGGCTGTAGGAGAGGGTGCAGCCTTGGTATTGTCACCAGGAAGAGCTTCTTCATCTAAGCATCAACACATTGAACCAGGTCTTGCTTTAACATCTGGTAGATTGGGAGAACATGTCAACTCACCTTAGTCTCACAGATACATCGCATTATGAAACAATGTGTGTGTGTGCGTGTGTGTGTGCGTGTACGTGTGTGTGTGTGTGTGTGTGTGTGTGTGTGTGTGTGTACATACATGAAAGTCTTTTCGAAAACTTAAGTCCCCAATATGTCATTAATGCATGCGATGTATGATTGATTTGCGGCATGATTAGAAATCCATGTTAATGGTGTGATGGCCGAAAGCCTTGACTACTAGTCTGCTTGGCATTTATCTTTTGGGGATGGTAATTTTGTATCTGCCCTTTAAATTTCGAACAGAGAATTTGAGGTATGAGATCATCTCTCGTTGCCGGCTGACACCCCTCTGCTGGAAAAATCGTCCCAGATCATCATCTGTTTATGTCTTGGCCTTCCTGTGTTATGCGTCCACTCAAGTTTCGGACCTCTGTTGCAGCTGCGTAGGTTAGGTCTAGCTACCATTGCCTGCCGACATCAGACTAAAAGAGATAAATGGAATGGGAGACTAGGAAAAGAAGTGCGTGTATGTGTGTGTGTGTGTGTGTGTGTGTGTGTGTGTGCGTGTGTGTGCATGCATGCGTGTGTGGGTGCTTGTGTGTGTACAAGAGAAGACAGCATCTAACCAGGAATACAGTACTCTTCAATGTAGTTTATCGAGTAGTAAAAGGTATTGGATCGGAAAAAAATTGTCCTAGAAAATAAGCATTTTAATAGGCTTATTGATATCCGTGATTATGAAAATGGCACACCCATATGCGAGACGCAGTTGTCATGAAGACTGCTTCAGCAAGATGATAAAAAAACTCCATTTACAACCACCTCCCTTTGTTTTTCAAAGTTCTACATATTCCTCTGTCGAGGACTCGAATATTAAGATGATATTGGTGATCCTCAAAACTCCGTGCTCTCTGGCGTAGAGGAAAGCATCCACGAACCCAGCAAACAGATAAAGCATATATGAAACACTATGATGGGACGAACGGACATTTGAACGAACTGGTTTATTTGTTTGTTCTCCGGCCTCTCACAATGATTAAATGTTTAACTTATTGGCAGTTACAATTTCTGTGGCTTCATGTCTTGTATTTAAGGTATAATACAAATATATGGCTAATGATCTTATTATGCAATGGCCACTAGCAGAAAATAGATGTCCACCATGTCTGAAGTCGATACTATTTTATAAGTACTTTTGCCTAAGATCTTCGTAACCTGGACAGGCATGCAGCATATGAAATTCACACTCGGTTTCCTCTCTACAAGCTGGATGTACATACATTGCACCAAAAGAGTCTCGGTTGTAACGAAATTTCTAAGGGTATAGTTCAGTGAATTCAGACCGGTATTGAATAAAGACATTTCGAAATGGTTTTATATCAAGTGCATAGCACTAAAATGGAGAGACGTAGAGATGGGCTCCTTTTACTCTGAAGAAGACTGTTGTGACATTAGACATTTCTTTTTTATCTTGATCACAGACAACGCATATTTTTAAAAAGTCCTTAAGAGATTCTGATGTGTCCATATAAAAATAATCAGGCTTTTCCGCGTCATCCTTCAGAGAGTTTTTCAGTGGAAGAACATGTTTAAATATGTTCCATGTCTGAAAAATTCGTGTTTTTTTTAGACTAATGTGTAGCGCGATCAACATGCATAGGAGTGGCCTTCTTCATTAGCCCCGGGTTGCTACATACAATTCGTGAGTTAGTAGCAAATAAAAGCCAACAGATCAGTGAAGGAAATGAAGGAATTCCGGTTTTGCAGAAAGACAAGTCGTGCTTGCTTACTATTGGGTGTGTTCCAACAGCTCACCATCGTGTCATCGACTGGAATCTCACTTAAGGTCGGATTATTATTGTCCTCTTTGTGGTCTTGGGTGCCGTTTTCGCGGATAGCTTTATTGTATGTTGGTCGAAATGGACACCTTCCTCACTAGTGTGTCTCAACGGGTTGGCTGCCTTTGGCATATTCGCACATTTAAACAACACCTTGCCTCCCCGAACAATGACATGAGCCCATTTATTTGAAAATTGATGGAGCTTTCACGTCTCTTGTTGGTTAACAGATCCTCTGTGTGTGGAGATTTTCTCCTTTCGGACATCTCCCTGCCATTACCCCAAGATAGCATGTAATAGATTCGTTGCATTTCCCGAGGCTGGAGGTGAATGTACCGGCTGTAATCACCAGAGTACCCACTTCCCAAGCCTCCCAGAGCGGCCATGATTCAATTAGTGGTGGAGAATGAGATGAATAGTGGTCAGCGTAATAGAATCAGATCTAGCCTTGCTGACCTTTTCCCTGAGCGCTCCTAGCTCACAGTAACCCATGGGCAGTCCGACGATTCTATCATCAAAGGCTGACCCATCATATAACCCGTGCACGTTTCCTAAACTCCACCTAACTGACCGGTGCTGGCCAATGATTCAATTAGTGGTGGAGAATGAGATGAATAGTGGTCAGCGTAATAGAATCAGATCTAGCCTTGCTGACCTTTTCCCTGAGCGCTCCTAGCTCACAGTAACCCATGGGCAGTCCGACGATTCTATCATCAAAGGCTGACCCATCATATAACCCGTGCACGTTTCCTAAACTCCACCTAACTGACCGGTGCTGGCCAATGACGTTGTTGATCCGCCTCCACATGGGCAATCCGCTGACTCTCACACTGAGACGTAGTTTTGCAAATAAACCGTGTTCATTTTAGGTGTCCAGGGTAGAAACAATGGGCTTTGGGGTGCAGGTGAGGAAATGTGAGACTTGAAATAGGATATAAAGGAAAGAAAGACACATACGAAGCACACTCGAAGAATTCACATTGACATGTTGGTTTGATGATCATTCGATCTGATGAGCGACGGAACTTAGAGGAAAGACATGCAACGCCTCGACTGTAAAGCCTACAGTTGCCATGGTGATTTGTAGTCTTGGAGTGTGTCTAATAACGCTCTTTTCTCATTCTTGTACAAAGCATATCTTTCCGCCCAAAGTAATGTGAAAAAAACTCGATCATGAAGAGCCATAGTACTTTTCTAAGAATATGTAATAGTTTTCCCTCAATTTTCCATTCCTGGAATTCGGCCCCTGGGAAGATATTTGTTTACTAAATCCTATCCGTGTATGCTCGCATCATTTTTCTCACTTCCACGGGTGTGTTGGCGGCTTGCAGCCCTTCTGGAGTTGGTGAACACACGACAGTTGGCTTTCCCAGGAGGTTGGGATTGGATTTAAGTTCCAAACGATGAAGATGAGTTTAAGTCGCTACTCCAAAAGTATCACTCTTCCTTTTCTAGTTTTAATGACCATGGTAAAGAAAACATCCTTGTACATGATTTAAGAATGAAAAGGTAAAGGATGTTGAAGGCACTGGCACTATATACAATGTATATGGCATGTCATCAAAGCTGTTTGCATGTCATACATGTTTTTTTCATAAATGCTTCATCAAGTCTTGCTGCTGTCTTGACTTCAATGGATTTATTTTTTTAATACCACAACAACCCGGTACAAATAACTTGATGTACGTGCAAAGGAGTTCAATATCATTATCAATCTCCTATTGTTCATCATTACAATTTTTTCCCATTTCCCTCAACACTTTTATGGCATGTATTCCATTTGCTTAGTGCCCTTCATTGTTACTGTCCTCATTACTCTGCCTCCATCTCGACGTAATGGCGGCTCTAGAAATGCAAACTTGCGTCACAATGGCTGATGGGCTACTCGTTGTAGACACTTATTCGAAAATCGATGAGGCGAGACGCCGTAATGATCGCCTGCAGATTCGATCTCTCGCGACGGAAGGCATCCAGACGGAAATGTCCCCAGGCCCTGATGGTATCAAAGTACAATGGCTTTCTGTGCCTGAATTGTCGCCAAAGAGAATGACAAAAATGAAATGGAAAGGTAATCATTTATGATTTATCACAGGCGGCATTATTGAGCTTAATTCAATTGCTTGAGGCACCGAATCAAAACTGGCGTGTGAACACTCTTTGTTGCAAGTTAGCGAGGTTGCATACTTGAATAGTGTAGAATCCTTCTCATGTTGTCAATATTAGCTTGATTTTTGCTTAACAGAAGTAAGTCTTGGCAAATGAATATGAAAGAAGGAGCTTGCCTTGCTGGATTTCTCATTCGTAACGCTTTCCGCGAAATAGATACATGTATACCTCAGTGCACAATATGTCCTGGCATGCTTCTTGCAGCAACCATTAGAGCAGTGTACTGGTCCCCAGAAAGTTTCGAAGTTGACTTCTCTGGTTGCTGCTTCCTGTTTTTCTGCATGCAAGATGACGTATACTACCAGAGTAAGCCCCCCAAATGTAATGACTACAAGCGTTTCGTCGATAATGGTGGAGTCCAGTCCTTTCCAGTAAGGGAAAAAGCTCGCATCTCTACTCTCTCTCCTCCTTAACTCCTTCGTAATATTGGACTCAGACGTTATTGATAAATTCGATTGGTTGTCCAAAATACAGTTGAACACAGGTCATAAATTATTTATTCATTTTAATCTTTAAATCCTTCCTATGTGGGATCCATTCTTTTTTTTAATTGAAAGATTTTGTTTGAAAATGTTACAATTAACCCTGGGCCACATTTCAGGGTCTTTCAACTCATCTTATTCTGCATCATAACGTCGGTTATGCTCTATAATAGCACATGTCTTGTTGCTGTGAATCGTGCACTGCCTGACAGAAGATGCCTCTGCGGTCATGAAGAGGTAACTGTCGACCATTTTGTCTCATCCTGCCGGCCGATGTCCGGCCTCGGCCTCCAATTTCCGTCCTCTGAGTGATAGCTGTGACTATGGTTTCTAACGGCTGTGGGGAGCATTATTTCAGGGATGGCTGCTTGAGCGCGAGTGATAGGGGTCATCTTTGGCCACCTTATGGAAATCCCCGGCGGCCTGTGCAGTCCTTGACAAGTGCTGTTTCCCACGGCCGGATCAGCCTCTGATGCGAGCTATAGGTTTTCTGTCCAGTAACTGACCAGATATCCAGCAGTGACCGCGGGCTACTTACTGTCTGTGTGAGGCTGCTTGTGATCGATGGAAGAATACATGTTTGAAGAAGTCGTATTAGTAGGTGTTGGTGGAAATGCGTAAAGTGTATGTGGTGCATAACTTTAGATGTGTGCGTGAATGTGTGTGTGAATGTGTGTGTGTGTTCGTGCGTATGTGCGTGCGCGCGCGCGCGCGCGTGTGTGTGTGAGTGTGTGTTGTTGTTGGGGGGGGGGGGCGGTGTTTGTGGGGAGTGTGTGTTGGGAGGGGGGGATTAGTGATGTGTTTGTATGTTTGTGTGTGTGTGTTGTGTGTGTTGGGTGTGTGTGTGTGTGTGTGTGTGTTTGTGTTTGGTGTGTGTTTTGAGGGGCTGGGAGGTCAATTTTGTGTCTTAAGCATGCTTGTGTGTGTGTGTGTGTGTGCGTGTGTGTGTGTGTGTGTGTGTGTGTGTGTGTGTGTGTGTGTGTGTTTCTGTGTTTGCAGTAGGTACATGAAAGTGTTTTCCTTAATGTGCCTTTTAGTTGTGTAAGAGTCTGCGTTCGCATATATGATAGAACACATGCATGTTTTCCTGTTCCGGTGCGCATTCGTGCATGCATACATGGATGCATGCATACGGATGCATCCCAGAGTGCGTGCGTGTATGCCTGTGCTATTGGGCCTGTGGCTTTGAGTTTTCCTTGGAGTCTGTAGGAAGGAAAATAAATGGGTGAATGAAATTGTATGGCCTGTCAGCCCTTGTAGACGATATAAGGCTATTGATCATGAAGGTCCACGAGACGATGTAAGTAATATTGTTACTATAAGAGAAAAGTGGAACCACGAGTTCCCTAATTATTCGCCTCTTGCGAAGGACGTATGGAGCTGCAAAAGGCATAGGGAGGATTGCTATGGACTACGTGAACAGAATGCTGACCCCACAGGCAGAAATGAGCAGACCACGCTTTCCCTAACGTTAGCTGAAGAGTTTCTGAAACCACAGATGATGAATAAATGATGAATAGAGTTTTACGGCTTTTCAGTCTTTGTAGGCTGTGTAATGTCCTTTATCATTAATAAACTCAGGAACTAGTAAAGTAACAAGTAAACTCACGATTTATCTAACCATGCGCCCGTTACGAATTGCGAAGGAAGACACGATACACCACCACATGCATAAACGCTAATATATGTCAACTGCAGAACAGTTGGAGTCAGAGCAATTAGAGATAACACCCCTTCAATACCTTCTTCTTTTCAATTCTGGTTACTCGATACATCGCCTTCACACAACAGTCTCCCTCTATCAGCGTTTTGCTCTCAGTTTCTGCGTGCCAGTCCCCATTTATCTTGTCATGCATGGAGCTGTGTGCTTGTTCCGTTTCCGCCTGGATATGTAGGCAACTCTGACAGGATGTGGATGATGGGCAACTCTGACAAGATGTGGATGATGGGCAACTCTGACAGGATGTGGATGATGGGCAACTCTGACAGGATGTGGATGATGGGCAACTCTGACAGGAAGTGGATGATGGGCAACTCTGACAGGATGTGGATGATGGGCAACTCTGACAGGAAGTGGATGATGGGCAACTCTGACAGGATGTGGATGATGGGCAACTCTGACAGGAAGTGGATGATGGGCAACTCTGACAGGATGTGGATGATGGGCAACTCTGACAGGATGTGGATGATGGGCAACTCTGACAGGATGTGGATGATGGGCAACTCTGACAAGATGTGGATGATGGGCAACTCTGACAGGAAGTGGATGATGGGCAACTCTGACAGGATGTGGATGATGGGCAACTCTGACAGGATGTGGATGATGGGCAACTCTGACAGGATGTGGATGATGGGCAACTCTGACAGGAAGTGGATGATGGGCAACTCTGACAGGATGTGGATGATGGGCAACTCTGACCGTATGTGGATGATGGGCAACTCTGACAGGATGTGGATGATGGGCAACTCTGACAGGATGTGGATGATGGGCAACTCTGACAGGATGTGGATGATGGGCAACTCTGACAGGATGTGGATGATGGGCAACTCTGACAGGATGTGGATGATAAACATATCTGACAGGATGTGGATGATGGGAAACTCTGACAGGATGGGGATAATAGGCAACTCTGACAGGATGTGGATGATGGGCAACTCTGACAGGATGTGGATGATAGGCAACTCTGACAGGATGTGGATGATAAACATATCTGACAGGATGTGGATGATAAACATCTCTGAGAGGATGTGGATGATAGACAACTCTGACAGGATGAGGATGATAGGCTTCTCTGACAGGATGTGGATGATAGGCAACTCTGACAGGATGTGGATGATAGGCTTCTCTGACAGGATGTGGATGATAGGCAACTCTGACAGGAAGTGGATGATAGGCAACTCTGACAGGAAGTGGATGATGGACATCTCTGACAGAAAGTGGATGATAGACATCTCTGACAGAAAGTGGATGATAGACATCTCTGACAGAAAGTGGATGATATACATCTCTGACAGGATGTGGATGATGGGCAACTCTGACAGGATGTGGATGATAGGCAACTCTGATAGGATGTGCATGATAGGCAACTCTGAGAGGATGTGGATGATAGACAACTCTGACAGGAAGTGGATGATGGGCAACTCTGACAGGATGTGGATGATAGGCAACTCTGACAGGATGTGGATGATAGGCAACTCTGACAGGATGTGGATGATGGGCAACTCTGACAGGATGTGGATGATAGACATATCTGACAGATGAGGATGATAGGCTTCTCTGACAGGATGTGGATGATAGGCTTCTCTGACAGGATGTGGATGATAGGCAACTCTGAGAGGATGTGGATGATAGACAACTCTGACAGGATGTGGATGATAGACATATCTGACAGATGAGGATGATAGGCTTCTCTGACAGGATGTGGATGATAGGCTTCTCTGACAGGATGTGGATGATAGGCAACTCTGACAGGAAGTGGATGATAGGCAACTCTGACAGGAAGTGGATGATGGACATCTCTGAAAGAACTTTATGAAGGCGACGTGTGTGCATGTAGGGTATGTGCAAAGCCTTGTGTACATGTGTGTGTCTGCGTGCATGGGTGCTTGCGTGTGCTTGTGTGTGTGTGTGTGTGTGTGTGTGTGCGCGCGTGTGTGTGTGTGTGTGTGTGTGTGTGTGTGTGTGTCCGTGCGTGCGTTTGTGCGTGCTTGCGAGCGGGATAGAGAGGCCTACGGCTGATGAAACATCTTTGACCAGCAACGAATTTACTTTGCAAGTGCGATGAATTCATCTCTCTGTGCTTACTTCAGCGCTTGGGAACACACAGTAGCACGATAAACACGTGCATTGTTCGAGAAAAGGAGAGACAGGGGGGTCAATAATGTGCGATAAATTATTAACAGAGTACCACTTGATGGCATTTATGCTGTCTGTACAATGAGATGAAAGCACTCGCTGTCCGCAGAGAACAGGGAAGATTGCTAAGTGCTCTCTGGTCCGCGCTACAAACAGCTGGAAAGCTATCGACGGATCGCATTATCTAATTGTTTTATTCCACACACCATTATTTTGGCACGTTTTCGTCCAAAAAATGTCAACCCTTAATAGAATATCAAGAAAACAAAGACTACTTCTATGAGTGTATTTAAATGGTGTTATTTGCACCTACGTTTGTTGTAAGTGTTCCTAATATGAGTCATGTAATTGAATTGTAGCAGGAGCACTTCATGAAATAGTTAAGCAGATAGAACAGTACAATACAATAACCATTATTAACACTTGATGACCTGATTATCAAGTGGTCATATTCCTACGGCACTGTAGCAGTCACTAGACAATTGAACAGCTTGCAGGCATCTCCATGAAAATGCCTGCTTGTATAAATGATGAATCCCCCAACATATGCCGCTATCCCCCACCATGCCTCTTTTTCGATCGCGCCACGATTACTGGAGTAGAATTGCACTGCTGGAGAGAGGACGGCAATCACACGACATATTGGCTTAACCCCTCAGCCTGCTAATGTCGTCATCAATATTGGGGAACGGCGGGTGCGATGTTGCTCGTAATTGCTCCAAATTGCCAGGAAGGGTTTCCTGCCGGCAGAATGTTCCATGGCCTCGAACCGCTAATCCCTCACTTGGCTTTCCTCCTCGCGGCCTTCTGATCATTTGTAAAGGCGAGAGGCAAGAGCGCCTGCTCCTCCTCCTGCTGTTACTTCTTTCTTACTTATACAGAATCATTTTTGTTTCCTTGATAAAGTTTCAACTGTGTTTGCACACTGTGAAATTCGTCCCGATGAGACAATTCGTTTGACTCCACCCATCACTAGATATGGATATTCGCGTTATTCCTCAATTTTTGCGAAGACTTCATCACTATCTTCCATTTTTACTTGGGATGACAACGCAGGAGTTTGTGACTTTTCCATTGGCTCACTGGCCAAACTGCGTCAGTGAACCACCGCCAGTTTAGATCATGCTCTAAATCGTGAAACTCTCGAGATACAGTCTACAGGAGACAACGTTTTCCTTGACACAACTGCCTGCACACGAGGAAACATGCATCTTGGACACAAATGCTGCAGAAATACATGTTTGTTTCACTGGGTGCGACAGCCTTCGTTGAAACGTACCAAAGAAGATCGTTGTCACGTCTGGAAGAAGCGTGTGTTCATTACACTTATTGTTCCTGGAGACAAGTTCAAGGAACAGTACCAACTGGACTAGACGCTATGCCTTGAAAGATAATCAGTTCTTGACTTTGATCTGTTTTTCGAGACATCTTCGAGAAACGGTACCGAACTGGAAGATATAGCGTCACTGAAGCAGAAGCTAAAGAAAAAAGAAATCGCCTTTAAACCGCCATATATTCAGCCAGGTCAGCAGCTTTTTTAATCACCGCACGTACATTGCCTTTTTTACTTGTTCATTTCCCCCGACGTATGTTTCGAGCTGTTTTTTTATCAGATTTCTTAAATCCTATTTACAGTCTAAGGTGTCTCTTGAAAAAAAAACACTTCTTCAAAATAAAAGAAAAAAATGATTTGTGTATGAAAAAATAAAACCTTTAGAAGACTTTAACTTGCTACATGAAATCTTAAACCTGAAGTCGAGTTATGGCAGGAGGACATGAGCGAGCGAGATCGATTTCCAATGTCACGTCTTGCTAAGTGTTCCTCTTCTTGCTCCGTTCCCCCTCAAGCCCCGGTTCTCTCTCATCCTCAGCCTCCTTATGGCCTCTTTGCGCATGCTCAGGTGCCGGTTCCGCTTTTCCCGGAAGTTGATGCTACTCGAGCTCAGAATGGGGTCGTCAGGAACGACGACTGGAAGCACCTCGTTAGCAGTTTGCGGAATGTGGAACGCCCCAAGGGTTTTTCCTTGAGATTGCCAGCACCCTGTTTCCCACGCCGTTTACGGTTGTGCGGCAGATGGCAAAGGAAAGACTGGGCCTTTGGAGGCTGGTTCTTGCCAGATTTAGGGCTTGGGAATAGTGAGGTGAAGTGCTTTCTCCTCGTTGCCATGACTGAAATATGATGGCGCACCTGCTCGCTTTCAGTTCAGGCTCTCGAATGTAATATTCCCGTGCAATGTTTATGAATGTTTTGTCTCGTGTCCCGGGGCAGTTTGAAGTGCCTTGCAGCTGGTGCCTGTGACAAGAAGGCTGCTGCAAGGACTTTGTCGTTCAAAACCACTACTACCCTGCCTCCGTCTGTCTGTATCTGCCTCTTTATATAGCTGTTTCTCTTGGGAGGTCTCTTTATTCGTGCCCCTCTCTGTCGATCTATGTGTACCTTCTCCGTCTCGTTGTCTGCCTCTCCATCTGTTCGTCGGTCTTTATGTCTGTCTGTCTGCGTGTTTGTCTGCATGTCTATCAGTGTGTCTGTCTGTTTCTTTCTTTCTCTGTCTGTCTGTCTGTCTGTCTGTCTGTCTGTCTGTCTGTCTGGTTGTCTGTCTGTGTGTCTGTCTGTCTGTCTGTCTGTCTGTATGTCTGTCTCTCTCTCCCTCTCTCTCTCTCTCTCTCTCTCTCTCTCTCTCTCTCTCTCTCTCTGTCTCTCTCTCTCAGAGGGGAGTTTTTCACTTCGTGTACTTATTTTTTCTTCTAGCGTACCTTAAATATATATTAGCCCGAATGACTCATGCTATTCTTCTTAGGTCCACTCCTCAAGTATTGTCCAAATACATTTATAATCATTCTCAGTGCGTTTCTCAGCTTTCCCATGTTTTCTCTCCCTTCTCAGCTCTTTCTTTTCTCTGTGTGCGACGCCTCTTTAAGGTCCCGGTTGTAATCATGGAAAAAATAGAGGGCAATGAAGCCGCTTAAAGTGCAGTCCGGAGAGAGACGAAACTTTCTGAGAAAGGTCATTAAGTCTCGCACTGAGTGACCTCACGATAGCTGGATCATCTTTGCTTGCAATGGAATTGCTGCGGCAAATTGGTTCAGGTTATAACGAAGGCAGCTTTGTTCAAAACATCGCAGGAGCCAGACTGAATTTGCATTGCACTTTGTGTTTAAAACCAGTCGTTAGGCAGACCCTGCTTAACCCTTTCATGCTCCCTCGCTTTTTTAGCCTGAACTTTGATCTTTCCCAATCCCGTTCCTCTTTCGGGGTTGGGCCAGCACTGTCCGCACAGGACTCAATGAGGTCTGTATGCCTGCTGGCATTGAAGAAAACACCAGCATCGTTTCCAGATCTAAGAGACCAATGCATGTCGTCCTGGAGT
Source organism: Theodoxus fluviatilis (assembly GCA_034096865.1). NCBI lineage: Eukaryota > Metazoa > Mollusca > Gastropoda > Cycloneritida > Neritidae > Theodoxus > Theodoxus fluviatilis. The sequence goes on from JAWQFJ010018279.1 coordinate 48,846, forward strand.
AGAGCATAGCACTCCGCCTTGGCCAAACATTGCGCGTGGGTCGTCGCTATTGTTATCGTCGTCGTTCTCTTTGCCCTGCCCGCGGGCGATACACTACCCTCTGTGCGCCATTGTCATCGTCTGCTGGATGAGGACGTCCAACGCAGAGGGCAGAACGGTTGCTGACGATCGATGGAAGTGATTATCGCAGGCGGTCGATCGCTGGATCAGGTGCTCTGCATTGGACTGTGAACGTAAATTGCTCGCCAGTGTTTGATTGAAATGTGAGGTTTGAAAGCTTCCCTTCCTGGAAGCAATTTGGTTATGAAAACTTTGCAGCGTGGTCTGCTGCCACGAGATAAACAAAATATGTGTTTTAATGCATATGTTTTCACTTAAAGTGGCACGGGAAACATAAATATGCTGTTGTGTACAAGCTTATTGAAATTTTGAATGCTCTTTTGTTTGTTTGTTTGTTTGTTTGTTTGTTTGTTTGTTCGTTCGTTTGTTTTTCATCATCTACACACTAAATTGCCGTCAGAGAGAGAGAGAGGGGGTGGGGTGCGGGGGCGAGAGCCTTTGTGTGTGTGTGTGCGTGCGTGCATGTTGCACTCGCCGCTGCTTGCATTCCTCAAACGTCTAACACGAGAAGTATGCACCTGTGTTGGTCTCCGTTGCACCGTGTCTTCACACTTAAGGGAAAAAACCATGCCAGCCATGCTATTACATATTTTACTGTATTTATTTCCCATATGACATGTTTCCCTTTTCCAACAATGGGAAAAGGAGTAGTGCGAGGAAAGCACCTTGCCCAAAGAGGCAAGACCACGATTCCCTTTCTAGTGTAAGGGTTGCGTGTGGAGCGATGAATAAAGTTACCTCCAGTCACGTTTTATTCAAACATCAGGTCAGCAGACCTGACTCCTCTCGACGTACGTCTTCTGCCGTTGCGTGCAGAAAAGCAGTGTAGAGGAAGGCGGACACAACGCCGATCAAGTCGACCATCAGACAGGCGAAGAGCTTCATTAATAATAACCAGCGTTTGTCCGAAGGGAGGCCGCCGGTAGCTGTGTGATCAAACAGATTGTAAAATGAAGAAGTTTGTGATGGAGTTGACTTTAAATGTGCCAGGATCTGCAACAGTGAACTTAAGGGTGAGCTGGAGAAGCTGTTTCGGTGAATACCAGATGAAGGTGATGGGTAGGACAGCCGTGTTGAACAGGTCGTTTTGGATGGATGTATGAAATGGAATTTGATTCTTCGTTCTGATCTCTAGGCACGACATCATCTTACTAAATTGATCGATGACATGAACAGCGAGAATCCTCGTTTAAATACTCAGACCACACTATGCGCTCATATTCCCGTCCCGCTTATTGCGCCTACGTACATGTGTACAGGGGTGTAAGTGTCAAAGGGATTCTGTACAGCATGCAGATGGTCTGGCTGGCTTTCTTTGTCCTGTAACTGCATGGGGCAGCTGCAGAGAGAAGGAAGGTGGGCGCCGTCGGAAGAATGAATCGATTGAAGTGTATCCAACTCCATAGCTGCCTACAGAAGCGTGCTGCACTGATGTAGAATGTTACTAAGCCCATCCACTGCACCAAGTTTTGCAGAGCCCATGACCTAGCTCCGTGGTTTCTGTTCCACACCCTTTCGAATATTCCATGCAGAGAACACCGTTGTCGCTCGCCCTCCCGCGCGGAGGTTTTCCCCCTGGGGATCTCCACGCCCGATCAATGACCGTGCGGGCATCTGTAGCGCCTGTAATGGCTGCTGCGGCTCCTGTATTGCCTGGGGCGAGCAAGGAGCGACATGCCAGGTGCAAATGAAGGCACCATTGGTGCCATAGAAGTCTTGGAGGCGAGGCGACTCGCGGACCCACCCAGTCTACCCAATTCCGACCACGGACCTCCCGCCCGCTATCTGGCAGGGCAATGATGATGGATGGTTGGCGGGAAGAAAGCAAATATTTGAGCTTCACTTGGCGCTTGATGGCAATTTATTGGAGTCCCTGTGGGTCATTGCATCCAGACACCGGTGGTAGGGTGGCTGGTCCGACCGTGCCCGCAGGCATCCTGGTGGCTACAGAGGTGAAGGCGTAGCCGTGCTTTTGGTCCGCTACAGAGCATCAAGGTTGGTGTGCTGTAAATGTAGAGTAACTCGTGAAAAATAACTCTGGTCACTGATTCTACGTGATCATAGTTAGATTGTTTGGTGGTTTGAGGAAAAGAGAGGTATGGAGAAGGATGACAAGAACTCATGTCTGTGAGGTGCGTGTGTATACTATGGATTTGTTACTCATTAGTTTCTGGCTTTGTTTTATATGTACTCGACTTTTTTTAAGGAAGTTTGAGTCTAGTTTCCATATCAATCGTACAAAGTCTTATTGAAACATCGAATTAAGACAACTTTTGTTGATGAATTCCGTTGGACTGCCTGATGACGAAACACGATTTTCCCCCAAACGAGGCTGGGATCATTCCCACATCCAGAAGGAGAGATCTCTTCGAGCCCTTTGTTATAAGCACTGATCGCAAGCTTAAACACACATCCTGGCAAAACAGGTACATGTTTGTTGTTTTGTTTTCAAAATCTCCACGGTTACAGCGGCTTCATCAAAGGCAGCAAGTTCGTTGTCTTGCAGTGTGATGTGATAGCCCAGGCTCATATTTATACATATCTTATCTTCCCCTGGGGATCGAGGCTATGAATAGACCCACCGTGTCTCCAGAAGCAATTTGTATGAGACGAGTAACTATGGAAACCTAAACTCAACTCGTTATTACCTAAACCAGCATGAGTGATTCCCGTGATTGATTAGTGACTTTGCATAACCTCCAAAGGCTGATAGGCCGTAAACTCCATTTATTCATTCATTCACAGTCATTAATTCATTTATTCATTCTTATTTGCTCCTATGCTTGCCTTTAAATGTTCGTGTATATTCAGCGAAATTTGAATCGACTCAAAATGATGATGAGTGCATTGTGTCCTGGACAAAACTGTTGCATTTCTGTATTGATTGAAAATATTCTGGATTTTTTTATTTTTTTTAAATAAAGTATATTCGGACATCGAATCATTCCTCTGAAAAGTATTGACGTAGTTATTTAAGAACGCTAAATTCCCCCCACCCCCCACCCCACACCCACCCCCCCAACCCTTGCTTGTGGCTTCTGTATGCTGAAAATTGCTGGATGGACAAAAATATGGTAATGCCATTATACGAATAGTGTAGGGGAAGACAACATTTCAAACCACTCTTTTCGTTTCATGCATTGATTTTTATTCGCTTGACGTTTCAACATGAACCAGATTTTGCACATATCTTCAGTGATGCATAAAAGTGAGCAAGGAGCCTAGATTAGTTTTACCTTAGCTTGACAGTGCCGACAGGCAAACCTTTAGAGAATTGTGAGAATTCCTATTAATTTTATGCCGGTTGTTTGCTTAAGGGTAGAATAACAAGTGACTGACATCAGTAAAAGATACGTTGCGTGCCAAGTGACATGTTCGCCAAACTGAACAAGTTCCAAATGCCAAATATTCCCGCCCAAAACCGACAAGTTCAATGAAATATTTGCTCAAACTGCCAAACCCCATCAAAATGATCACAAGACTTCGCGACATTAAGAGAATTTGAGGCAAGGATTCACGCCGAAACGCTTTTCATCTGCCATAATAAACCGCGACCTTCCTCCTCTTCTCCTCTTTCGGCGAATCTACACCAAGCAGATTCTCTCGTGCAACGTCATTTTTGGGGGGAGTGGAAGGCGCTGTTATAAGTTTCCGTCTTGGGAAACTCTGCGCCAGTACTGCTACTTTTACCTTATTGTTATGCCATAGCTGCCTACACTAAGCAATGATGCAACCCTTGGACCCCAAGCATCAGTATGGTGGGGACTGAGATTCTGATGATGACAATGTTACCGATCTTAAACATCATCAGCTGTAACATATATCGCACATATAGCTGACATGAAACGCGTCTGCCCCTTCGAACTCACTTGATACGGAAACATAGTCTGCTTCACTTGCACATACACCCATAATAACTAATTTTCTATAGCTAAATTCTCTATGATTCAGAATTCTATAGAAATTTCAGCATTGCATAATAGAAGTTTAACTAGATGAATTCCTATAGAAATTTCCTCATAGGTTTCATTAATATAGGACAGTTTTTCTATAGAATTCGATAGAAATTTACTATAGATCAGATTCGATAGAAATCTTAATAGCAATTCTATCGGAAATTTCTATCGAATTTTTCTTTATAGGGCAGTTTCAGCCGGTCGATTGATGCAAACAGACGCCGCATGACATTGCGACTTGCATATAGCTGTGCGTTATTAGATATGTAGCGGATCTCGATAGGCAGCTCGTTGTATAGAATAAAGGGATGGGCCAGCTCATAGATGCGATTAATAGCATGGTATATGGCTGAATCCGATTCGGATGAAGCATATGGTATGGATGGATGGATGGCACTGCGCCGCAGTGGATATGCGATCGCAGATGATAGGCAAGGATGTACCCGGCTCGGCCAATACTAGTCTCAACGATGCATCCACGAACTACCTGTCCCTTATCCCGATGACGCGATGTAAGAGCAGAGTTGATTCTGCCCACTAATGTAAGTCCTAAGAGTGAGTACAATTCTGAAGTGGCGCATAGCCCACTTGCTTCACAACTGCCATTGAAGCATATGCCAAACAAGCTAGAGAACCCACAAACAAACAAATTAAGAGACTACTGTGGGAACGTCCCCCATCGATACCATCCTTCTACCCAAACACCACCTCCGCCAACCCACCCCTCATCCCTCATCCCCACCTGCCAATACCCATCCCACCAACGCCACCGCCGCATCCCCCGCATCAAACGCGCCGTCATACCAGCATGCCGTGGCTACTTGACTCGGATAGTCCACTTAGAGTGTGCTACATGGCTCTCAATGCACATACATCTAGTCAGTCGCGCCGCGCGTATAAAGATGGTCCTGGGGGGAAAATATTTGCGTAGCCCATGCTCAGAACAGTCTGGACCATTACTATACCGGCTGTCTAGCAAATACGCCGTTTCCCCCCCCCCCTTCGGAATATCTGCCTTGTCGAACTGCGGCAGTGTCACGGCCCTCACGCCCTAGACTCATAAGGAACGATCGCCAAAGACTAGGGCGCCAGGGCGCAGGTCACTTCCGGGTAAGGCGGCTCGCGCGATTGTGGAGTCGGTTACGGGCGTTATAGCGAGTCGGATGGGCTGAAGAGCCCGGGCCCTAGAACGTTGAAATTTAGAGCACTAAAGTCGAATAGCGAATAGCTAAATGTAGGGCATTTGGGCTCTACATGGTGGAAAAGGGCGCGTGTGCTAGGAGGGCAGGCCCAGCGCTTAATGCGCAAGCTAGATTTCAACCAGTGTTTCTAGCATGTTGCATAGTCATGATTCCTGATGACGCCCAGTGTGCCGGGATTGCCGTGTAAAGCGCAATGCTGAGAGCGAGCGGCGCGCGTCGGGGGGGGTAGTGCGCGAGATAAAACGCACAAGCTGAGGAAGTAGGAGCTAGGCGAGCAGACAGGCTAACATCGCCCAATCAAGGCAGGACGGCCAGACAGGGTTACGCTTAGGGCCCTCTTGCGGCTTGAGCCGACCCGAGACGTTAAATGTATTACCTGATTTACTCCCAGCCCCGGGGACACTCAAAAAGGCACCGTCTACCTCGACCAATTTCCTAAGACCATGGTTTTGCCCTTCAGGTTACTTTTGGATCGTCGGTCCTTCCTTGGCCTAACTGCCTGTACCCCTAATATCCTAGCCCGTTTCCTCCAACTCTGCCATTTAGCCTGAATTTCCTACACTAAGCTCTGTCCCGCACCCTTAGATTAGAATTCATCATCATATTTCGGCCCCATGCAATTTGCATAGCTACGCAGCTCTACCATTACTTCCAGTGGCTGCAAATGATCTCATGACTGCCTGGCTCAGAGGAGCCCGCCGGACAGTCGCATATTGTGCATCCAGTCTGACGAGTGCTGTGTTACAGCAAGAAGAAGTTCCTTTAAAAGCCAGCCAGATCATGGGTTCCAGATTGTAGTACGCGGGACATCGCAGGCGGCCTCCGGCCGTTGCGTTACACTTGCGTTAGTACTTGTTTTCAGAGAATACTTTTCACTCCCCTCCTCCCCCTCCTCAGTCCTCTTTTTTCTGATCAGGCTATTACGAAGGTCTATGCCATCGTAGTCGCTATCGTATGCGGGCCTAGCCTGCGTTCAGCTGCCATTCCTGAAAACACCTTCAGCCTCAGGGGCATACCTTGCGAACTAGGTCTTTTCCGGAAACCTGTCTCTACATGTTCGTAATCGATCTTACTACATCAGAATGTCCTTCTGTTTTATTCTTTATTTACATTACACTCATTTAACTAGTCTCTCAGCTCTTTTCTTTCTCGCGCTGACATGCTCTCTCTCCCCCCCC
>JAWQFJ010018283.1:0-25000 GCA_034096865.1 Theodoxus fluviatilis
TGCTGTGGCATTTGTGTTTGTGCTAGCTGACTGTTGTCAGTTCTCGATTGCTGCTGTGTTTTTGAGATTGTGGTCAGTGTGTTGTCATTCAAATGGCTGCTAGCGTGTGCGTTCACTTTGGGCGGAGCTAGTTGTGGGTTCTAGTGTGCTTAGTTGTGCATTGTGACCGTGTGTTGTCTGTGTTCTGCTTTGATGTGACCTCTTCACGTGGGTTGCTTTGTGGAGTGTGTTTGGTGCTTTTGTAATCAAGTGTGGTGATCATTTGCATGTTCAATCGCACAGAGGGTCGCGCTCTTTGTGGTGTTCCTTTGCCTTTAGGACACTTTGTGTTGTTGTCAGTATGTCCGTTGTGAGCTTCTGTCGTTCTCAATGTCTGGTCTCTAATACTGCGTTGTTGTGGTATCTCTGCAAGACTTGGTTGTAGAGTGCAGAGTGGTCTTGCTAGTCTGTTAAAGGTGCTCCATGTGTCAATTACTCAGTGTGTTGTGTTCCTATGTTCAGACTGGCTGCTGTGGTTCACTGTTTCCAATGACCTCACGTCGGTCTGTCCCCACCTTGGCGTTTGTTTCCTTTGTCCGACTTCTTTGGTGGTTTGTTCACCCCCCCCCCCTTTCTGTTTTTGGTTGTGTTGCTGTTTGTTGTATGACAGCGTTGTCGGGGTATGGTGGGCCTAAGTGAGTTGTTTCCTTCTTGCGAAGTACCTTTTCTTTTGCCAGGGTGGTGTTCCAGCTGTCTTTATCGATATGCTACGTGCTGTGTTTGTTTTGGTTTACTGACTTGGTGGTCATGTTCTGCGTAGTGTCTTCAGTGGCTCGTTGGCTGTGTGCCGATGTTGCTTGGCATGACCGTGTTGGGTTGGGTCGAGCGTGGTATTCGCGCCATTTGGCTCGTTGGGTCTTGTGGTTCGCTTATTGCGAGTGGTCTTGGTGTGGTCACTTAGGTGGTGTCGGTTCAATTCGGCCCGTTGCCTGGGTTGCCTGTGTTCCTTTGATATGAGGCCCTTGGGTTGGGGTCAGTTTGTGCCTTCGCAAGTTGCCCGTGGATGTTGTTCCTGTGCAGAGTTGTGCGGTTTTGCATGGGTTCTCAGATGTTGGTGGCCTGGTCTTGGAGCATTCTGCAGTACTTTGGGCCCGTCCTGTCGTATTGTGGTCTCTAGTTGCGCCCATGGTGTGCTGATCGTGTTCCCCTTTTGAGGAGAACTGTGGTCAAGTCTTTAGTGTGGCTTCAGTTTGGTCTCTTTATGTGCGCGTTGCTGTGCGGCTTCCGTTGTTCCAAGTTTTCTGCGATTGGATCTTTCGTGGGTAAGTGTTCTCAGTGTTACTGCAGGATCTGCACGTCGCTGGCTCTGCTTTTGCGTTTTCCACTCTTGCAGAATGTTGTTACGGTTCAGTGTCCTCACAGTTGCCCTTCTCTAAATTTCTGCCCGTGCTATAGTTGTTCCTTTCGCCTGACTTTGATTCCGTTTGCTTGCGGACTGCTCAGTTTGTCCAGTACCGTTCTGTGTTCACATGCAGACTCTTGTGTGTGTCAGTGTCCAATACTGCGTGCTGTTGTTTCCATTGTCAGACTTCGTTGGTTGGCATGTTTGTTCAGTTGGGTCTTCATATTGTTGTGTCCCCATATGCCGTGCTGGGTTCCTTGCATACTTGTGGTCAGTGTCTCAGTGTTTCAATGCCTTGTTGTGTTCCTTGCAGACTGGAGGGAGGTCCTGCCCACACGGAGTCCAGTGCGGTTGATCCTGGCTGTGCTGGTGCTGCTGTCTTCGCGTCTCCCCCTTGGTGAGTTACTTCCCTTGCATGCTTGCTTTTTCTCCATTGGCCCTCCTCGTTGTTGTCCTCTGTGTGCATTCGGAGTGTGTTGCCCTCGCCTGCCTTTCTCACGCCCTCGCCTGTCGTCCTGTTCACTTGGAAGAGCGTGTTCTCCCTTGCAGGCAGAAGATGTGTCTTGGATTAGTCAGTGCTGTTACGTCGGTACAGACACACTCGGCAATGACAAAGATCCTCTGTTGGACCTGGCCGTGGAAATCTGGCGTTCATGAAAATAAAAAACTGAATTCGAGGAAAAGGGCAGAAACGAAGAGAGACAGAGTCGACAATACGTGGGAAATGAAGCAAAAAGCGCAGGCGAGTACGGCAAAAAGGTCAAAAAGGCGTGGAGGACGATGTGGAGCATTAGCGTGTTGTGTTTATTTCAGGAATTAAACCGCGCTTTTTTTCATCTCGGGGGACGTGGAATCTGAGAGCGAAGGGTTTTACGCCACCATCTCTCTGTGGCGAGAAGCGATGAAGAGAGATCAAAGTTTTCCTCTGGAGGAAGCTGACATTCACACACGGGCAAAACACGACAGGAGGTATCGCCCTATCTCCCGAATAGCCTTCCCGTCATCTCGCCACCCACGATCCCCAAGGTAAACACCCGCAAGGGAATAGGCCTTCCCCCACCCCACCACACCCCCACCCCACCCCCACCCGCCTCCACGCCTCGACAGCTGTCTGCTCCCCTCGAGTCAGGTCTAGGGGTGGGATGGGGTGTCGGGGTGGGGGTGTGGATGCGGTGGAGAGAGTAGTCGGGGTGGATGTAGAGGGAGTGGAGTGGGGTATCGTGGTGGGTGTGGAGGGGGTGGGTTGGGGTGTCGGAGTGTATGGAGGGAGTCCCTCGGACCAGTGATTGAGGTGATAAGCTGGGCTGGGGCGAGGCAGACGGGGAGAGTATAGGGCTAGCTCTCGCCATGGGTCCCTAGTTTGCCCCGGCAGTCCTGGGTGTGGACAGGTGGGGGTGTGGAAGGCAGCAGTTGAGTGGGGGTGGAAGTAGGTGGGGTGCATGTGAGGCAGCAGCGTCGGATGCGGTTAGAGAAGCAGAGTGACTCGATGGTGCGTGAGCATCTTCAGGTGGAGATGTAGAAAAGCAAGAGACAGTGGGGGTGGACGTTGAGAGAGGGTTGTGGTGGAGACACATCTGGTGGAGGTCACTGCGTGCCAGAGGCAACGCAGGGTGTGATGCAGCATCAGGGCTGGCTGTGTGCCTGCCCTGCCAGCCTGCCCTGCCAGCCTGCCCGTGAAAACCTTTCTGATTCCCCCCCTCCCTCTATCCACGTCTGACGGACTCTCCAGCTTCCTAGTTTTTGCTCTCCTCCCCAACACGTCGCTATCGCCCCAGAGGCCGCCAGGCCCCGCCCCTCCTGCAGGAACCCTGCCCTTGCAGGTCTGTCTTGTCTCTCACCTTTGCCTCATCCCGCTCCCACCTTTCGTGTCCTCCCTCCCGGCTTCTGTCTTGCACTGGACTCCATGGTCCCTTGGGAGCCTGCTCTTTTACGTGTGGATTCCATCTGGCGTCCTGCCGCCGTTTCCGATCTGCTGTTCTCACACGCATCGTCGCCATTTTGTTTGGTGGTTCATCGGAGATCTCGTTTACGGTAGTGCCACTCGATATTCGGCGTAAATCTCCAAGGCACAATACGAATCTTCTCGAGGGAAAGGTGACTGTGGAAAATTGAAAACAGTCTTTGAGGATCGGTGATCATCTGAGTTGTGCGTGTGGCAACGATCAGTGGAAGTCGATTCAGGGGTTGCGGCACTTTTCTCCCTTTTTCAGATTTCTGTTATTTTTTAAGACCAAATGCCGTGGCCACCCTTCTCGATACATTGTTTCCATTTTTGGCTTGCCAGACCCTGACGTCTGTGGTCGACTCCATGGATCCCTGTGATCGACGCAAGTCTTCCCTCCCTTCCTCGTCTTCCTGTCTCTCTGTGCACTTCTCTCACTCCTCGTCTTCCTGTCTTTATGTACACTTCTCTCACTCCTTGTCTTCCTGTCTCTCTGTACTCTTCTCTCACTCCTCGTCTTCCTGTCTTTCTGTGTGCTTCTCTCACTCCTCGCCTGCCTGTCTTTCTGTGTGCTTCTCTCACTCCTCGTCTGCCTGTCTTTCTGTGTGCTTCTCTCACTCCTCGTCTGCCTGTCTTTCTGTGTGCTTCTCTCACTCCTCGTCTTCCTGACTAGATTTTTGTTGTCGCAAACTGAGGACAGTCCTCTCTAACTCTGAGACGTTGAAATAACTGATCAGAACAAAGTGTATCACCCCTAGTTCCGGAGACAGGTCTTTCATTTCGTTCAATCACATGATTGCACAGCAACCCCCTGGCTGACCACGCAGGGTGATCCTCGGTGCACCTGAGACGGCAGTCTGGGTGGATTCCTGGCTGGCGGTGTGTGGTCCCTCCATCAGTCCTCCTCACACACGCCGCTGTGCTCTTCACACCGCGGTGATGAGGGATGACAGAATGTGAGCCGGGCAGACGCCGCCTCCAGTCTCCTATCACCCTGGTGGTCCTTCCCATCTGCGGAAGTGCGGTGCCCAGTGGTCAGGCTGCCTGTGTTTGGCCTCCCCTTGCCGCCACTGGCAGGGACGATGTCTGACGTGGGGTTTCCCCCTCTCGCACGTGGCTGTCTGAAGCTGGGGCGTGGCCCGTGGAACACCGTGATGGAGCCAGTTATCTCCCCTGCTTTCTGCAGTGAATGGGAAGTTGTCCCACCTCCATCGCCCACCCACCCTCCCCTTCCCCAAGGCTCGTAAATATCCTAGAGTGGACACCACCCGGTGTCCAGTGGGATCAGGGAATGGGCAGTTTGACTGCTGATGTCCACCTGCTGCACTCCTACCCATTTACATCGTTCTCTGTCACAATTGTAGTATCCTCTCTCTCTCTCTCTCTCTCTCTCTCTCTCTCTCTCTCTCTCTCTCTCTCTCTCTCTCTCTGTGTGTCTCTTTTTCTCTCTCTCTCCCCCTAACCCTAACCCTGCTCCTCTTTCTCCTTCCTCCTCCTCCTCCTCCTCCTCCTCCTCCTCCTCCTCCTCCTCCTCCTCCTCCTCCTCCTCCTCCTCCTCCTCCTCCTCCCCCTCCTCCTCCTCCTCCTCCTCCTCCTCCTCCTCCTCCTCCTCCTCCTCCTCCTCCTCCTCCTCCTCCTCCTCCTCCTCCTCCTCCTCCTCCTCGTCCTCCTCCTCCTTCTCCTTGCTTCTCCTCCTTCTCCTTGCTCCTCCTCCTCCTTTTCCTGCTCCTCCTGCTCCTCCCTCGTTGCTTCTTCTCCTCTTCCTTGCTCCTCCTCCTCCTCCTTGCTCCTCCTCCTTCTCTTTGCTCCTCATTGTTCCTCCTTCCTCCTCCTCCTCCTTTCCACTTCTCTGACCTCCACACACACACACACCCCCCCCCCCCCCACCCCCCAACTTTTTCTTCGGGTGGATCCTTTGGTATGTGTCTACATGTATATGAAACTACCGTTCATAGACTTTGCCCACACGGTCCTGATTGCACGCCCCGTTACGACCATGACCCGCGTGTAGCTCTTCCTGTAGGACCTTAGCTAGGTAACACTTCCTGTAGGACCGTAGCTACGTAACTACTTCCTGTAGAACTGTAGCTACGTAACTACTTCCTGTAGGACCGTAGCTACGTAACTTCTTCATGTAGGACTGTAGCTACGTAATACTTCCTGTAGGACTCTAGCTACGTAACTGCTTCCTGTAGGACCGTAGCTACGTAACTACTTCCTGTATGACTGTAGCTAGGTAACTGCTTCCTGTAGGACTGTAGCTACGTAACTACTTCCTGTAGGACTGTAGCTACGTAACTACTTCCTTTAGGACTGTAGCTACGTAACTACTTCCTGTAGGAATGTAGCTACGTAACTACTTCCTATAAGACTGTAGCTACGTAACTACTTCCTATAGGACTGTAGCTATGTAACTACTTCCTGTAGGACTGTAGCTACGTAACTACTTCCTTTAGGACTGTAGCTGCGTAACTACTTCCTGTAGGACTGTAGCTACGTAACTGCTTCCTTTAGGACTGTAGCCTCGTAACTACTTCCTGTAGGACTGTAGCTAGGTAACTACTTCCTGTAGGACTGTAGCTACATAACTACTTCCTGCAGGACTGTAGCTGCGTAACTACTTCCTGTAGGACTGTAGCTACGTAACTACTTCCTATAGGACTGTAGCTACGTAACTACTTCCTGTAGGACCGTAGCTGCGTAACTGCTTCCTGTAGGACTGTAACTACGTAACCGCTTCCTGTAGGACTGTAGCTACGTAACTACTTCCTGTAGGACCGTAGCTACGTAACTGCTTCCTGTAGGACTGTAACTACGTAACCGCTTCCTGTAGGACCGTAGCTGCGTAACTGCTTCCTGTAGGACTGTAACTACGTAACCGCTTCCTGTAGGACTGTAGCTACGTAACTACGTCCTGTAGGACCGTAGCTACGTAACTACTTCCTGTAGGACCGTAGCTACGTAACTACTTCCTATAGGACTGTAGCTTCGTAACTACTTCCTGTAAGACTGTAACTACGTAACTACTTCCTATAGGACTGTAGCTACGTAACTACTTCCTGTAGGACTGTAGCTACGTAACTACTTCCTGTAGGACTGTAGCTACGTAACTACTTCCTGTAGGACTGTAGCTACGTAACTGCTTCCTGTAGGACTGTAGCTACGTAACTACTTCCTATAGGACTGTAGCTACGTAACTACTTCCTGTAGGACTGTAGCTACGTAACTACTTCCTGTAGGACTGTAACTACGTAACTGCTTCCTGTAGGACCGTAGCTACGTAACTACTTCCTGTAGGACTGTAGCTACGTAACTCTTCCTGTAGGACTGTAGCTACGTAACTGCTTCCTATAGGACTGTAGCTACGTAACTGCTTCCTTTAGGACTGTAGCTACGTAACTACTTCCTGTAGGACTGTAGCTACGTAATTACTTCCTGTAGGACTGTAGTTACGTGACTACTTCCTGTAGGACTGTAGCTACGTAATTACTTCCTGTAGGACTGTAGCTACGTAACTACTTCCTGTAGGACTGTAGCTGCGTAACTACTTCCTGTATGACTGTAGCTACGTAACTACTTCCTATAGGACTGTAGCTACGTAACTGCTTCCTGTAGGACCGTAGCTACGTAACTGCTTCCTCTAGGACCATAGCTACGTAACTACTTCCTGTAGGACTGTAGCTGCGTAACTGCTTCCTGTAGGACTGTAGCTACGTAACTGCTTCCTGTAGGACTGTAGCTACGTAACTGCTTCCTGTAGGACCGTAGCTACGTAACTACTTCCTGTATGACTGTAGCTACGTAACTACTTCCTGTAGGACTGTAGCTACGTAACTACTTCCTTTAGGACCGTAGCTACGTAACTACTTCCTATAGGACTGTAGCTACGTAACTGCCGCCTGTAGGAATGTAGCTACGTAACTACTTCCTGTAGGGCTGTAATTACGTAACTGCTTCCTGTAGGACTGTAGCTACGTAACTACTTCCTGTAGGGCTGTAGCTAGGTAACTACTTCCTGTAGAACTGTAGCTACGTAACTACTTGTATGACTGTAGGTAGGTAACTACTTCCTGTAGGACTGTAGCTACGTAACTGCTGTCTTTAGGACTGTAGCTGCGTAACTGCTTCCTTTAGGACCGTAGCTACGTAACTACTTCCTGTAGGACCGTAGCTACGTAACTACTTCCTATAGGACTGTAGCTACGTAATTCTTCCTGTAGGACTGTAGCTACGTAACTACTTCCTGTAGGACTGTAGCTACGTAACTCTTCCTGTAGGACTGTAGCTACATAACTACTTCCTGTAGGACTGTAGCTACGTAATTCTTCCTGTAGGACTGTAGCTACATAACTACTTCCTGTAGGACTGTAGCTACGTAATTCTTCCTGTAGGACTGTAGCTACGTAACTACTTCCTGTATGACTGTAGCTAGGTAACTACTTCCTGTAGGACTGTAGCTACGTAACTACTTCCTGTAGGACTGTAGCTACGTAATTCTTTCTGTATGACTGTAGCTACGTAACTACTTCCTGTAGGACTGTAGCTACGTAATTCTTCCTGTAGGACTGTAGCTACGTAACTACTTTCTATAGGACTGTAGCTACGTAACTACTTCCTGTAGGACTGTAGCTACGTAACTACTTCCTGTAGGACTGTAGCTACGTAATTCTTCCTGTAGGACTGTAGCTACGTAACTACTTCCTATAGGACTGTAGCTACGTAATTCTTCCTGTAGGACTGTAGCTACGTAATTCCTCCTGTAGGACCGTAGCTACGTAACTACTTCCTATAGGACTGTAGCTACGTAATTCTTCCTATAGGACTGTAGCTACGTAATTCTTCCTGTAGGACTGTAGCTACATAACTACTTCCTATAGGACTGTAGCTACGTAATTCTTCCTGTAGGACTGTAGCTACGTAACTACTTCCTGTAGGACCGTAGCTACATAACTACTTCCTTTTGGACTGTAGCTACGTAATTCTTCCTGTAGGACTGTAGCTACGTAACTGCTTCCTGTATGACTGTAGCTAGGTAACTACTTCCTGTAGGACTGTAGCTAGGTAACTACTTCCTGTAGGACTGTAGCTATGTAACTACTTCCTGTAGGACTGTAGCTACGTAACGCTTCCTGTAGGACCGTAGCTACGTAATACTTCCTGTAGGACTGTAGCTAGGTAATACTTCCTGTAGGACTGTAGCTACGTAATTCTTCCTGTATGACTGTAGCTACGTAACTGCTTCCTGTAGGACTGTAGCTACGTAACTACTTCCTATAGGACTGTAGCTAGGTAATACTTCCTGTAGGACTGTAGCTACGTAATTCTTCCTGTAGGACTGTAGCTACGTAATTCCTCCTGTAGGACCGTAGCTACGTAACTACTTCCTATAGGACTGTAGCTAGGTAATACTTCCTGTAGGACTGTAGCTACGTAATTCTTCCTGTATGACTGTAGCTACATAACTGCTTCCTGTAGGACTGTAGCTAGGTAATTCTTCCTGTAGGACTGTAGCTACATAATTCTTCCTGTAGGACTGTAGCTAGGTAACTACTTCCTGTATGACCGTAGCTAGGTAATTCTTCCTGTAGGACTGTAGCTAGGTAATTCTTCCTGTAGGACTGTAGCTACGGAACGCTTCCTATAGGACCGTAGCTAGGTAATACTTCCTGTAGGACTGTAGCTACGTAATTCTTCCTGTATGACTGTAGCTACATAACTGCTTCCTGTAGGACTGTAGCTAGGTAATTCTTCCTGTAGGACTGTAGCTACATAATTCTTCCTGTAGGACTGTAGCTAGGTAACTACTTCCTGTATGACCGTAGCTAGGTAATTCTTCCTGTAGGACTGTAGCTAGGTAATTCTTCCTGTAGGACTGTAGCTACGTAACGCTTCCTATAGGACCGTAGCTACGTAATTCTTCCTGTAGGACCGTAGCTACGTAATTCTTCCTGTAGAACTGTAGCTATCGCTACACGTCGCTGTCAGCGCGTACCAAGGTCCCCGCAAGGCCCGCTTTTTATCTCTCGCCGCACCAGACAGAGCGCCGTGTAATTGCTCTCATCTGCCTCTCTTTCGCGGCCACTCTTGTCAGCTTTGTCGACACAAATCAACGCTGATTGCTCCACGTTTCCCTTGCGGCACGAGGCCGGTCTTTGAAAGAGGCCACCCTGGGACTGCGGTCTGCCCAGAGCCTTTCAGAGTGGCCAAGTGACGTCAAAGCACATGCCTGGCCATGACGGTGGGAATCTCGGCCTTGCCGTCATGCCGCCACCGCTTGCACGGCTCGACGCTCGGTCCCTGTACTCACAAGTCCTTGGCACAGGGGTGTCTTGTTCAATCTGGGGAACATCCCTGCCATGTGGTGCCTCGACTTTTCCAGGATGTTGTTTTCCTTCCGACGCAATATTGGAGACTGTCCTAGGCCCCTCCCTAAACTAACAGAAGTTGTAGTTACGGCAACATGTCAAATAAGGGGATGGGGTGGGGTTGGGATGGGGATGGGATGGGGATGGGGTGGGGTTGGGATGGGGATGGGATGGGGATGGGATGGGGTTGGGATGGGGTTGGATGAGGGAGTTGGTAGCTGGGCCTGAACTTTTTGAAATTTTCCAAATTATGCTTTAGAGGAGGCCAGCCTGAGCTTAAATCACGTTTTTCCTTTGTTGATAACGCTGGAATAAAAGTGGATTCCCCGAGTGCTCATAGGGCAGGGAGGGTGAGACAGCACACATAGGGCAGGGAGGGTGAGACAGCACACATAGGGCAGGGAGGGTGAGACAGCACACATAGGGCAGGGAGGGTGAGACAGCACACATAGGGCAGGGAGGGTGAGACAGCACACATAGGGCAGGGAGGGTGAGACAGCACACATAGGGCAGGGAGGGTGAGACAGCACACATAGGGCAGGGAGGGTGAGACAGCACACATAGGGCAGGGAGGGTGAGACAGCACACGCAGGGCAGGGAGGGTGAGACAGCACACATAGGGCAGGGAGGGTGAGACAGCACTCATAGGGCAGGGAGGGTGAGACAGCACACATAGGGCAGGGAGGGTGAGACAGCACACATAGGGCAGGGAGGGTGAGACAGCACACATAGGGCAGGGAGGGTGAGACAGCACACATAGGGCAGGGAGGGTGAGACAGCACACATAGGGCAGGGAGGGTGAGACAGCACACATAGGGCAGGGAGGGTGAGACAGCACACATAGGGCAGGGAGGGTGAGACAGCACACATAGGGCAGGGAGGGTGAGACAGCACACATAGGGCAGGGAGGGTGAGACAGCACACATAGGGCAGGGAGGGTGAGACAGCACACGGGCCGTTGTTAACCATTAATTTCTGTCTTGTTTTCTTTTATTTCTTTTTTTTTGGCGTGATTAAAATACTAAGTTTATGGTCGGCAGAAAAAAGGGGTCAGCCGGTTTACCGTAACCACATCCTCTTTTTTTTGTTGTTGCCTTATCAGCTTTTGCTTGCAGTCGGGCTGCCCCAGCGGGAAGGAATCGCTCGTTAGAGGCGGTGCTGCTGTTTGTTGTTCGTTGCATAGACACTCCACGCAGCCTGCTTCATGGGGTTTTTACTGCCTCGTATCAGCACGTGTGAGCCGAAGGTGAGAGATGCGACAGTGTGTGAGTAGGACTCGCAGCTCCTTTTCCTCCACTGGAGCAAGATATCTCCACGGAAAACTCTGCCGCTATCTCCCGCAGAACCCCGCAGCAATATCGGGAGTTGCTTCCCCTGCGTGCAGGACTGTCCACACTGCGTGCCTGCCGCCAGTTTCATGGCTTCCGGTTCCACCTGCTGCAGGCCGGGCGCGGCAGCGCTACCGGAAGTAAAGCCAGAGCGAGGCTGTGTTGCACGCAGAGTTACCTTTCCCTGGTCCCCGCTTTCCCGCAGCACACCTCTGGGTGCCTGGCCCGACAGAGGGCGCTACGGCGCGCGGCACGCCGTTTTATTGGCTGCAGGCACTCCGGTTGTGTTCTGGCCTGAACATCCTATGAAACCTGTTACCAAGACCGAGCCGGGTTTTTTCTGGAGGCTGCAAAGTGTCTGGCATCCAGTAGTACCCAGGATCCTCCTTTTCCGTCCAGACAGCCTTTCTGTCGTACGCGTGTCGGGTTTAAAAAAAGTGGGGATCTGCGTTTTCAGATACGGTTTCCTCATTTCTCGCTCCAGTTGGGATAATGGGTGTGTGCGTGTTGCCTGAGTGGAGAGTCGCTGATACTTGGCGCATGTTTATGTTGAGATTTATGGAGTTGACGCCTTGTCCAACAACACAATTACTGGGAATGTACAAAGACGGAGGAAAGGGAAGACGCAGCCAAGTTTGTTTTGGGCACCGCACCACACAGGAGAAACTTAGCTCCAGATCACATTTTGACAGCGGCAGTTTTCCTTTTCACGACTGTAGCCGTGTGGCCCTCCTGGCTGCACCCTGCACAGTGCAGCCAAGCACGCCTGCCTCCCATGTCTGGCCGCAGCGCCGCATGCTTCCCGCACCTTCCTGGCGATCCCGGCATCGCAGCTGTCCCGCGCTGTCTTCACTGGCGGGAAAACTGGAGGCCGTGTCTTTCAACCTCCACTCGCTGTTTATGGCACCGCCCCCACCTTTCCCTCCACGGCGTTTGGCATTTGTCTGCCTCGAGTCTGCTGTTTCAACGTTCTCCTCAGCTGAAGCTCCCTTTGAACTGATCTCTGTGTAGGGGTCTGTGTGTGTGTGTGTGTGTGTGTGTGTGTGTGTGTGTGTGTGTGTGTGTGTGTGTGTGCGTGTGTGTATGTGTATGTGTTTCTGTGTGACGATTGTGTTTGCCTGTGCGTGTAGACATCCATTTGTATAACTGCACGCATATGTGCCTGCTTGTCTCTGTATATGTGTGTGTCTGTATCTGCATGTGTGTCTGTGTGTCTTCGTATGTGTGTGTCTGCCTGTCTGATTCTGTCTTTTTGACTATGTCTCCACCACCCTACCCCACCCCTCTCCCTTCTTCTATCAGACTTGTGACAGTGATGAGTATCGACTGTCATCCATGCACGTTCTCGCCTAATTTCACCGCAGTCCTTGCCGTGCATGCGTTTGGTCTGCACAGAAAAAGCGATGCACACATGGTGTGAGATCTCTTAGGAAAACTCTCCTGGTGTTGATCTCGTGTAGGCAAGGCGTGTTGGAAGTGGCTCTCTGCCTGGAGACAGGGGACACCGCAATCACGGGCTGCTCTCGCGGGTCCTTGGCTGTCGCGGTCCTGAGCGTGCCTGTCGTCATTGGCCTCTCACTCCACTGGCCTCCCTCGGTCTTGTCGTTCTTCGTGTTCTGTGCTCACCCTGTGCCTTTGCAATCTCTCTTGCCGTTTCATCCTCGCTCTATCGAAACGTGCGTCTGTTCTTTCATTCGTCTCTTCGTCCTTTTTTCTCTTTGTCCGTTTGTCTGTCATTTCGACTGCCCATTCGTCTGTTATAATGCCCGTCAGTCCTATGTCAGTCAAGGTCTATGAAAGAACCATTTTCAAAGGATTAAGCTATCCTTGGCAATATTCATATGAAACGGAGAGAGGAGGAGGAGGAGGAGGAGGAGGAGGAGGAGGAGGAGGAGGAGGAGGACGAGGAGGAGGACGAGGAGGAGGAGGAGGAGGAGGAGGAGGCCACACAGACGGAAAAGGAGAACGACGACGATGAGAAGGTCCAGGAAGGAAGAAGTAGAAGACAAGGAGAGAGGAGGAAGCAAAAGAAGCAGAAGTAGGAGGAGGAGGGAGGAAAATCTGTGGAGACGCTTGCAGTCCACATTGCAGTGCGCGATGCTGGACGGGCAGGCTATCACGGCAGTGGGACTTCTCGCCTTCCCGCTCTTTGAGAGGAGCCAGTCCCTCGGTCTCGCTATCAGATCTGCGTGACCCGACTGCCGTACTGCCTTCCTCTGTAGCGTCCAGCCTCACTCTCGTACTGCTTTCCTCTCTAGCGTCCAGCCTCACTCTCGTACTGCCTTCCTCTGTAGCGTCCAGCCTCACTGTCGTCCTGCCTTCCTCTGTAGCGTCCAGCCTCACTCTCGTCCTGCCTTCCTCTGTAGCGTCCAGCCTCACTCTCGTACTGCCTTCCTCTGTAGCGTCCAGCCTCACTCTCGTACTGCCTTCCTCTGTAGCGTCCAGCCTCACTATCGTACTGTCTTCCTCTGTAGCGTCCAGCCTCACTCTCGTACTGCCTTCCTCTGTAGCGTCCAGCCTCACTATCGTACTGTCTTCCTCTGTAGCGTCAAGCCTCACTGTCGTACTGCCTTCCTCTGTAGCGTCCAGCCTCACTCTCGTACTGCCTTCCTCTGTAGCGTCCAGCCTCACTCTCGTACTGCCTTCCTCTGTAGCGTCCAGCCTCACTCTCGTACTGTCTTCCTCTGTAGCGTCCAGCCTCACTATCGTACTGTCTTCCTCTGTAGCGTCCAGCCTCACTATCGTACTGCCTTCCTCTGTAGCGTCCAGCCTCACTATAGTACTGCCTTCCTCTGTAGCGTCCAGCCTCACTATCGTACTGCCTTCCTCTGTAGCGTCCAGCCTCACTATAGTACTGCCTTCCTCTGTAGCGTCCAGCCTCACTATCGTACTGTCTTCCTCTGTAGCGTCCAGCCTCACTGTCGTACTGCCTTCCTCTGTAGCGTCCAGCCTCACTCTCGTACTGCCTTCCTCTGTAGCGTCCAGCCTCACTATCGTACTGTCTTCCTCTGTAGCGTCCAGCCTCACTCTCGTACTGCCTTCCTCTGCATCGTCCAGCCTCACTATCGTACTGCCTTCCTCTGTAGCGTCCAGCCTCACTATCGTACTGCCTTCCTCTGTAGCGTCCAGCCTCACTCTCGTACTGCCTTCCTCTGTAGCGTCCAGCCTCACTCTCGTACTGCCTTCCTCTGTAGCGTCCAGCCTCACTCTCGTACTGCCTTCCTCTGTAGCGTCCAGCCTCACTCTCGTACTGCCTTCCTCTGTAGCGTCCAGCCTTACTCTCGTACTGTCTTCCTCTGTGGCGTCCAGCCTCACTGTCGTACTGCCTTCCTCTGTAGCGTCCAGCCTCACTGTCGTACTGCCTTCCTCTGTAGCGTCCAGCCTCACTCTCGTACTGCCTTCCTCTGTAGCGTCCAGCCTCACTCTCGTACTGCCTTCCTCTGTAGCGTCCAGCCTCACTCTCGTACTGCCTTCCTCTGCATCGTCCAGCCTCACTCTCGTACTGCCTTCCTCTGTAGCGTCCAGCCTCACTATCGTACTGCCTTCCTCTGTAGCGTCCAGCCTCACTCTCGTACTGCCTTCCTCTGTAGCGTCCAGCCTCACTATCGTACTGCCTTCCTCTGTAGCGTCCAGCCTCACTCTCGTACTGCCTTCCTCTGTAGCGTCCAGCCTCACTGTCGTCCTGCCTTCCTCTGTAGCGTCCAGCCTCACTGTCGTCCTGCCTTCCTCTGTAGCGTCCAGCCCCACTGCCGTACTGCCTTCCTCTGTAGCGTCCAGCCTCACTCTCGTACTGCCTTCCTCTGTAGCGTCCAGCCTCACTGTCGTCCTGCCTTCCTCTGTAGCGTCCAGCTTCACTGTCGTACTGCCTTCCTCTGTAGCGTCCAGCCTCACTGCCGCACTGCCTTCCTCTGTAGCGTCCAGCTTCACTATCGTACTGCCTTCGTATGTAGCGTCCAGCCTCACTGTCGTACTGCCTTCCTCTGTAGCGTCCAGCCTTACTATAGTACTGCCTTCCTCTGTAGCGTCCAGCCTCACTATCGTACTGTCTTCCTCTGTAGCGTCCAGCCTCACTGTCGTACTGCCTTCCTCTGCATCGTCCAGCCTCACTATCGTACTGCCTTCCTCTGTAGCGTCCAGCCTCACTGTCGTCCTGCCTTCCTCTGTAGCGTCCAGCCTCACTCTCGTACTACCTTCCTCTGCATCGTCCAGCCTCACTATCGTACTACCTTCCTCTGTAGCGTCCAGCCTCACTATCGTACTGCCTTCCTCTGTAGCGTCAAGCCTCACTATCGTACTGCCTTCCTCTGTAGCGTCCAGCCTTACTCTCGTACTGTCTTCCTCTGTTGCGTCCAGGTTCACAGTCGTACTGCCTTCCTCTCTAGCGTCCAGCCTCAGTTTCCACTTCTGCTTTGCCTGGCTGCCTTGCCCGACTGTCTGGACGCCGAGACACCTGCAAAGCCTGCAGTGCTCTCCCCTTAATATGCGGGGACAGTGCTTATCGCTTGTCGTCTCTGTGTCAGGCGACTTGCCACTGTGCAAGCCCGACGCGTGTTGTAAGTCGGCGAGCCAAACGAGATGTCTCGCAGCCCGCGAGCTGCTCTTTCTGCAGCTCGCCAAGTCTTGCTAGAGCCACGCGAGCCGCTCGCCGCCTTACAACGGCATGGCTAGCCCTGCTTGCGAGATACTCGCTTGGCTCGCCACTTACAACACGCGTCAGGTAAAGGGTTCATCGTGCACACTGTGGAATATGATAACGTTGGATTTATGCTTATTTGCATCTGCCTGCTGTAAAGCGCGATAGGAGCTTGAGGCTCACAAGTAGTGGCAATGCTTGTGCAGGAGTGGTGGATACAGAGAGAGCGGTGCAGATAAAGCACACACACACTCACACACAATCATAATCAGCATAAAATTGGGATAATGTACATTCTGCAAACAGCTCTGTGTGCGTGGGAGCGTGCTTGTGAGTGAGAGAAGAGGAAAGAGAGAGAGAGAGAGAGAGAGAGAGAGAGAGAGAGAGAGAGAGAGAGAGAGAGAGGGGGGGGGGGGGGGGGAGGGAGGGAGGGGGAGGGAGGGAGGGAGGGAGAGAGGGAGAGGGAGAGAGAGAGAGAGAGAGAGAGAGAGAGAGAGAGAGAGGGAGGGAGGGAGGGAGAACGAACGAACAAACGAACGAATCAGTTTATTGTATAGGCCTGCGGCCCATCACAAGTACAAAGATGCAATACACTTTTTAAACAACATACATATTGGGCACTAACACTATGTTTCTCAATACACCATTGTAATCACATACAGAGAGCTGTTATAATTCTCTTTATTGCTCTCTGCTTATTCTAGAAAAAAATCATTCTGCGTATCTTGCAAGATTGCCTTTCTTCTCATCAATGCATGGTAGAGGTAGGTGGCGACCCCTCTTATCACATACGTATCTCTATTACCGATGAGCTGTACAAAAGGGTGGGAGGGAGAGAGAGAGAGAGAGAGAGAGAGAGAGAGAGAGAGAGAGAGAGAGAGGAGGGAGGGGGGGGGAGGGAGGGAGGGAGGGAGGGAGGGAGGGAGGGAGGGAGGGAGGGAGGGAGGGAGGGAGGGAGAGAGGGAGAGAGAGAGAGAGAGAGAGAGAGAGAGAGAGAGAGAGAGAGAGAGAGAGAGAGAGAGAGAGAGAGAGAGAGAGAGCAATGCAGAAACAAGACATGATTGGAAGACTTTTTCAACTGCTGGAGGAAGACACGTGCAGGTCAGACTAGTACAGACAGACAGGCACGGGCAAGGCGTGCAACGCGGCATCCATCAAGCTCTGTAGAGATGGGCAGGCACCTCACGGCACCGCAGTCTGCAGAGGCGGATGTCTGTGATGGATGGCACTCACTCGGGATTGCGCTTTTACAACTCTCTGTCTCTGTCTCTGTCTCTCTCTCTCTCTCTCTCTCTCTCTCTCTCTCTCTCTCTCTCTCTCTCTCTCTCTCTCTCTCAGCGTCTGTCTGGCTATTTGCCTGTCTGCCTATTTGCCTGTCTGCTTCTGTCTCTTACAACCTCTCTGTCTGTGTGTCTCTGTCTGTCTGTCTGTCTGTCTGTCTGTCTGTCTGTCTGTCTGTCTGTCTGTCTGTCTGTCTGTCTGTCTGTCTGTCTGTCTGTCTGTCTGTCTGTCTGTATGTCTGTCTGTCTCTGTCTGTGTGTCTGTCTGTGTGTCTGTCTGTGTGTCTGCATGTCTGTGTGTCTGTATGTCTGTGTGTCTGTCTGTGTGTCTGCATGTCTGTGTGTCTGTATGTCTGTGTGTCTGTCTGTGTGTCTGTGTGTCTGTCTGTCTGTCTGTATGTCTCTCTCTCTCTCTTTCTCTCTCTCTCTCTCTCTCTCTCTCTCTATCTCTCTCTCTCTCCACCTACCTCTCCTTATTCTTTCCTTCCCTTCTGCCTGTCTGGCTGCGGGTTGCAGGTCATTAAGTAAGGGAGTCGTTTCTGCACGCCACACACGGGTGGCGTGGTTTGACTGATCGGAAATAAACTCTCCTCTCTCAATATTTTCCCTGGGAGACCCTCAGAGGCGGAAACGCGGGTCGGGCCTGAGATTGATGGCCGCTCTTGTCAGACCCTTGAGGAAAAATGAAAGTCCGCGTGGCCGCCATCGCGTGACCGCATGGAGGAGAATCCCCCTGGACTCCACTCTGGCTCCTCAATCTGCCTGCCGTGGTTGAAATTGAAAAACTTCCCCAACTTTTTACATATCTTCGAGCCTTTGAACGCTTTATGCTTTTCAAGGTATGTTTTGGACAGGATATGATGAGTGGTGTAGCTTGCGATTTCTAGACACATATATCATTTCCGAGTCGTAAATTTTTCGCCGTGCCATTTCCCGACACGATTGCACCAGAGGCGCTGAGATAAGTGCTTTTTTTCACTCCTCCGGAGAAGTAATCACCCGGATCGGCTTCAGCCCAGCTGTTAGTACGAGGCAGCACAAGAGGGACTGTCCGTCTGGCGGCCTGTACAGCGGGGCTCTCCTGTAACAAGGCGTGTCTGTGTGTGAAGAGGGAAGCCTCCTGCACGTGCTCTCGCAGACAGTGGCACCGCCGCCTCTGGGAAGACTGCCCCACCTGTCCGCTGTGGAGCGCTGTGCCAGGTGTGGCGTGACGGAAGGCGCAATTGCCTGATAGTCTTCCTCGCAGACTCCTGCCGCTGGTGCTGAAATGACGGCCATTGAATATTTCACTCATGAAGTGAGGCCGAGTCCAAGTGGCGGTATCGTCTCGCTTCGGGATGCACGCAGAGCGCGTAAACCATCTCGGCAGGGACGTCTCTCAGATGCTTAAGGCGGAGTTTTACCAGTTTCGGCTGAGGAGAAAATTCCCTGGTGTCCTTGTAGAGGAGCCTTCTTTCTCGCTGCCACTTCTCTCTGGCTTCTCCCTGGCGTTTTTTCTCGGTGTGGAGCGAGTGAGTGCTGACTGCGTCACACGCATGCGCAAAGAGGCGAGTTTCATTTTCGTAATCAAGTTGTACGTGTCAGGAAGTTTTGCTTTCTATATGAAGATGTCCAAAAGCATGTAAATTTCCCCACTCGTGCGTGCATATGAAAGTTTTTCTCTCCTGGCAGGGCTGGTTTGAGATGGCGAGTGGAATCCGTCTCGGGTTAGGTTTGCTGCCTGGCGGCCCTGGTATGGAGAAGCTTATTAGATCTCGTTTGCCTCAATCGAATCACGGTGAAACTATCCGCCCAATTCATCTCCACGCATTAGGCCTGGCCTCTGTGCTGTGGGCGTGCCGGAGTCTCCAGGAAGAATGGTCGGGTGAGAGCGGTGCCGGGGAGTTAGAGGGATGTGTGGGGAGGGTCTGGAGGGGGTGGCGAGGGGTGTGTGGGGAGGGCCTGGAGGGGGTGGCGAGGGGTGTGGAGGGCCTGGAGGAGGTGGCGAGGGTTGGGGAGGGCCTGGAGGAGGTGGCGAGGGGTGGGAGGGCCTGGAGGGGGTGGCGAGAGGTAGGGAAGGCCTGGAGGGGGTGGCGAGGGGTGTGGAGGGCCTGGAGGGGGTGGCGAGGGGTAGGGAAGGCCTGAAGAGGGTGGCGAGGGGTGTGTGGGGAGGGCCTGGAGGAGGTGGCGAGGGGTGTGGAGGGCCTGGAGGGGGTGGCGAGGGGTGGGGAAGGCCTGGAGGGGGTGGCGAGGGGTGTGTGGGGAGGGCCTGGAGGGGGTGGCGAGGGGTGTGGAGGGTCTGGAGGGGGTGGCGAGGGGTGGGGAGGGCCTGGAGGAGGTGGCGAGGGGTGTGGAGGGTCTGGAGGGGTGGCGAGGGTGGGGAGGGCCTGGAGGAGGTGGCGAGGGTGTGGAGGGCCTGGAGGGGGTGGCGAGGGGTGTGTTGGGGAGGGCCTGGAGGGGGTGGCGAGGGGTGTGTGGGGAGGGCCTGGAGGAGGTGGCGAGGGGTGTGGAGGGCCTGGAGGGGGTGGCGAGGGGTAGGGAAGGCCTGGAGGGGGTGGCGAGGGGTGTGTGGGGAGGGCCTGGAGGGGGTGGCGAGGGGTGTGGAGGGTCTGGAGGGGGTGGCGAGGGGTGGGGAGGGCCTGGAGGAGGTGGCGAGGGGTGTGGAGGGTCTGGAGGGGGTGGCGAGGGGTGGGGAGGGCCTGGAGGAGGTGGCGAGGGGTGTGGAGGGCCTGGAGGGGGTGGCGAGGGGTTTGTAGGGAAGACCTGGAGTGGGTGGCGAGGGATGTGGAGGGCCTGAAGGGGGTGGGGAGGGGTCTGGAGGGTCTGGAGGGGGTGGCGAGGGGTGTGGAGGGCCTGGAGGGGGTGGCGAGGTGCGTGCAGGGAGGACCTGGAGGGGGTGGCGAGGGGTGTGTGGGGAGGGCCTGGAGGGGGTGGCGAGGGGTGGGGAGGGCCTGGAGGGGGTGGCGATGGCCTGGAGGGGGTGACGAGGTGTGGGGAGAGCCTGGAGGGGGTGGCGAGGGCTTGGAGGGGGTGGCGAGTGGTGTGGAGGGCCTGGAAGGAGTGGCGACGGGTAGGGAGGGCCTGGAGGGGGTGGCGAGGAGTGTGGAGGGCCTGGAGGGGGTGGCGAGGGGTGTGTGGGGAAGGCCTGGAGGGGGTGGCGAGGGGTGTGTGGGGAGGGCCTGGAGGGGGTGGGAAGGGGTGTGTGGGGAGGGTCTGGAGGGAGTGGCGAGGGGTGTGTGGAAATAACCTGGAGGGTGTGGCGAGGGAGGTGTGGGGAAGGCCTGGAGGGAGTGGCGAGGGGTGTGTGGAAATAACCTGGAGGGTGTAGCGAGGGGGGTGTGGGGAAGGCCTGGAGGGGGTGGCGAGGGGTGTGTGGGGAGGGCCTGGAGGGGGTGGGAAGGGGTGTGGAGGGCCTGGAGGGGGTGGCGAATGGGGTGTGGGGAAGGCCTGGAGGGGGTGGCGTGGGGTGTGTGGGGAGGGCCTGGAGGGGGTGTCGAGGGGTGTGGAGGGCCTGGAGGGGGTGGCGAGGGGTGGGGAGGGCCTGGAGGAGGTGGCGAGGGGTGTGGAGGGCCTGGAGGGGGTGGCGAGGGGTGGGGAGGGCCTGGAGGGGGTGGCGAGGGGTGTGTGGGGAGGGCCTGGAGGGGATGGGAAGGTGTCACGTGCGTGTTGTAACCTAACTGCTGTGTGTGTGGTCTGGGCATAGACAGACTGAGATCTTTGTCACACAGCTAAAGAAAATTTAGCACGTGGCAATAAATGAGAGAAAAAAATGAATGCAAAAGGGGGAACTAACAACTAGAAATAATCACTGCATACAGTATTGGTTATTCAAAATAATGACATTTATTAAGACAGACAAGACGAAAACCAACGACACCACAACAGACAATTAATATTAAATAACAATAAATATAAAACGCCACCCCCCTGGTATTGCTAGGGGTTGAACCCTGGACCTCTCACACGCGAAGTGAGAGTATTAGTCCTGGACGCCAAAGCCTAGCTCGAATACCTCCCACTTCCACCCAACCCCGTCCCAGAAAGTCCCACGTGGAAAATGTTCAATCTCACACAACTAAAGGTTGGGGGAGGGAAAGGGGGGATCGATAATCCCAGGGTACATGACCTGTAGACGCTGCATCTTGACAACGTTGACTGTTGAAAACGTAGAACCCGTGGACAGACGGGACGTAGAACCTGGAATCTTGAACTCGTGAATCTCGAGCCTTGAATCTCGAACCTCGAACCTTGAAACTTGAGCCTTGAAACTTCCGTCTCGAACCTTGAACCTTGAGCCTTGAAACCTGGCGACAAATGTTCAGATGGAAGCATGGCGGACAATACTTCCATCCCCCGTTTCATACTGCCCGCCCCCAACCCTTTACAATTTCACTATCTCTTTCGTCCAACTTATTGTGGTTTTACATTGAAACCCCATGGGTGGTACAACAAATAACCACCACCAAATTATCTTTTACACAATACATCATATGATAAAACATCATCAAAGCATCACCACACATAGCTTTGCATTGAAAACTCAGGAGTAGTACCGTAAACAAATCACTACCCCTAAATTATCCACTAAACAATGCATCATACGATAAACCATCATGGAAGCATCACTACAGACAAACACAACTACATGCAACATAACGGTTTAGCACGTTTCACTACGTGGCTCCATTTTTATCTAAATCAGAGACCAGACTTGCACGTTACGGATAACGATAACAGTTCAACTTACTTCCGACTTCTCAATGTTTACTGTCCCAAAAGCGAAGTTCCAAAGAGAAAAGGGACGACCGTCGCAACTCCAACTCCCATGTAGTTGAGACAACCTTCTCTGGCGTCAGGACCTAGTCTTACACTGACACCAAAGACACTACCACCTTTAAGCTATAAACGCTTTCAAAAGGTGAATAACCGAGAGAGCTCAACAATTCGACAACCGTATCGAATCTCTCCTTGAGCTACTCTGACGTCGCTCCAAAATCTCCTTGACGTCACTCCAAAAATCTCTTTGACGTCACTGCACTATTTGGCCTAATTCTGTCTCTTTTCAAAAGATAAACTGTGGAATGTCTGAACTGCATGCGCACACAACCAGTTCTATAAATTACTTTCCGATCTCCGTATCGCCAAGGCTGATACGAGAAAAAACAACACGGACAGCACGAGACAATGAAACACATTAGCGACGCGCTATACTCCGGCGCCCTAAAATGACACACACTTGTGACAGAAGGGGTGTGGAGGGCCTGGAGGGGGTGGCGAGGGGAGTGGAGGGCCTGGAGGGGGTAACGAGGGGTGAGTAGGGAGGCCCTGGAGGGAGGGGGGGGGCGAGAGGTGTGGAGAGCCTGGAGGGGGTGGCGAGGGGTGTGGAGGGTCTGGAGGGAGTGGCGAGGGGTGTGTGGAAATAACCTGGAGGGTGTGGCGAGGTGTGTGTGGAAAGGGCCTGGAGTGGGTGGCGAGGGGTGTATGGAAAGGGCCTGGAGGGGGTGGGGAGGGCCTGGAGGGGGTAGCGAGGGGTGTGTGGGGAGGGCCTGGAGGGAGTGGCGAGGGGTGTGTGGTAAAGAGTCTGGAGGGGGTGGCGAGGGGTGTGTGGAAAGGGCCTGGAGGGGGTGGGGAGGGCCTGGAGTGGGTAGCGAGGGGTGTGTGGGGAGGGCCTGGAGGGAGTGGCGAGGGGTGTGTGGAAAGAGTCTGGAGGGGGTGGCGAGGGGTGTGGAGGGCCTGGAGGAGGTAGCGAGGGGTGTGTGGAAAGGGCCTGGAGGGGGTGGCGAAGGGTGTGTGGAAAGGGTCTGAAGGGGGTGGCGAGGGGTGTGGAGGGCCTGGAGGGGGTAGCGAGGGGTGTGTGGGGAGGGCCTGGAAGGGGTGGCGAGGGGTGGGGGAAAGCCTGATGGGGGAGGATGGAAAGAAGGAGGAGAAGGCGAAGGTTCTGGTTTGTGTGACAGGAAGACCCAGAGACGAGGACTGGGATGAGATGAGGTGTGGGCCGTGGTCTGCTTGTAAGTTTGGCTCGGATGAGATGAGGTGTGGGCCGTGGTCTGCTTGTAAGTTTGGCTCGGATGAGATGAGGTGTGGGCCGTGGTCTGCTTGTAAGTTTGGCTCGGATGAGATGAGGTGTGGGCCGTGGTCTGCTTGTAAGTTTGGCTCGGACGGCGCCCGAGGACACGGCTTCCTGGTCTGCTCTTTGCGGTCAACTGCACCTCTTCCCACTTCCCACCTTTCACCCCCACCCGGCCTCATATCCCCATCTGTCACCCCACCCCATCCACCCCAATACCCCTACCTGTCACCACCAACCCACCCACCCCTACCTGTCACACCACCACCACCACCCCTCTACCGTACACCTCTGTAGAGAGGTTTGTCTGCCCAAGGGCGAGAGGCGTGCATTGGAAAGGGAGACAACTAAAAAAAAAGACGCCTCCTCCTTCGGAAGTGGACTTTCCTATGTTTCTGTCGTCCACGAGAGAGCGGACAAGGCCCGTTGCCATGGATACAAGTGCATTGCTTCTTGTAGCGAGTCACGCCAATCCAGGCCAGGCAGTCCTGCGTTGCTGTGGAGTCCTCCCTGATTGGCGGGGCCTAACACACTACAGTACAATACAGTACAGTACAATATAATACGATACGATACAATACAATACAATACAGTAAATACAATACAATATAGCACGATACAATTACAATACAGTACAATACAGTAAATACAATACAATATAATACGATACAATACAATACAGTACAATACAGTAAATACAATACAATATAATCCGATACGATACGATACAAAAAATACAACACAGTAAATGCAATACAGTACAATACCATACAATATACTACGATACGATACAATACAATACAGTAAATACAATACAATACTGTATTTAAGCTTCCATGATAGGAGAATTGCTGTGCAGTTCCCTTGCAGACTTTATAGAATATAAAATACATGCAGAAGGAGTTTTAAAAACGTGTGACGATATGTACAGAGGACAAACAAGTTTGCCTCAAGGATGACGGCCCTGCCGTGTAGGGTTTCGGGTGAGGAAAAAGGCCAAGTTGTTGCGAAGGGCAAGGCATTCTGTGTGGGTAATTTCCACCGGGGATTAGGGATGCTGAAAGTGTTTCATCTCTGCTTGGCGACGGATTGCTTTTTGGTTAAATTTATGGACGTGTATCATCGTTGCAGAGCACTTTTGAAGAGTGAACACTTAGTAAATGAAATTTTAGTTTTGCATTCACTTTGTTTACTGTGAGTTAGCTTTGTCAGGGCAGAATTCTGCTACCCCACCCCTCTTACTGACCCCTCCACCCCTCGTACAGACCTCCCCACCCCACGTACTGATCCCTCCACCCCTCGTACAGACCCCTCCACCCCTCATACAGACACACACACACACACACCTCACCTCCTCCTTTCCACACCCACTCGTCCTTCCTGTCTTTCTGCTGCTTCTGTCCTGAATGACGGGCACTTCGTCCTTGCCCTGGATGGAAGACGGAGTAAGGACAAAGGAATTTTATCACGGAATATCCTCCCTAATTCCTCCCACAACCGCCACTGCCGATAGTGTTTGCGACAGAGGGACCATTTCGGGTGCAGATCCGGCCAAGGACAAACTTTGCAGACCGCCTGGCCTGGACGAACTGCTCTCGGGTGGCTGTACTGGGTGTCCTTTCGGCAGAAAGACAGCGGGTCTGTGCCTGTGTCTCCCTGTATACACTCAGAGTTATCTGCCTTGCTCCCTGGAGTGATCGGCCCTGAGTAACGGCCACCTGGTGTGTGGCAAGAAAACACGACAATTGGATTGTGACGTGTGCAGAGCTCTCACTGCGATGCAGGCTTTCCTTCCCTTCCTCCTGCGTGGCTTAGCGTCAGAGCCTTGCTGGTGGGCAGTGATTCGGACAAAAGAGAGTGGGTAAGCATGGCTGAAATTGTCCTGTTGAACGCAATAGTTTTGGGTATCAAACTCATGACCTGTTTTGGCTTTGATGTAAAGTCACTCACCGTGGAAATACATTTTTAATGGTACTCCTGGCGACACGAAATACGCAGAACAAGAGACAAAGGCATGAACGGCGC
>JAWQFJ010018283.1:30000-45000 GCA_034096865.1 Theodoxus fluviatilis
TGTCACTTGGGGCCCAGAAAGGAAGCGAGGAGAGCTACGAGTTCATTGAGTCGTCTCCGCGGATGCTGCGGTTTGATCAACTTTCTACGGACAAAGCTGGGAGACTGGCAAATTTAGAGGGGGCCGGGGGTGGGCCGGGCGTGGGGGTGGTGGTGGGGCCGGGGGTGGGGGGGCTGAGGGCAAGAGGTACGTGCCCGGCCCTGCTCCGCTGGCCATGACGTCGTCTTCCAGCTGGTCTGCAAGCGGGAGGCAGGTGTGGCCTGCCCTTGATGAAGAGCTCTTCCCTCTCCCCACACAGACCTGGCTCCCTGGACGCCCTGGAAGCCCTGGCAGTGTGAAGCTTCCTCCACCGCCACCCGTGAGCACGTGACCAACCCTTCAGATTTAACAAGAACTCGACTCCTTCTCCCTTTCTAATTAGGGCGACATTGTTTTTGGATGTTTGCTTTCGCGCTTGAGTTTATTTCCTCCGGATGCTTTCCATAATTCTAGCGCCCACGTCTTTTTCCCTCCCTTGGCTGTCTAGCATGTCTTCCGTGTTGAAACAAGGAGGAAAAAAGCTTGTTTGCTCGGCTCAAGGGAATTTTCCCTCAGCGGAAACTTCAGCCTCGCTGCGAGGCGTCGGTCCTGTTCCAACAAGCCGGTGTTCGATGGCCCCTTCGTTAGCGCCTGCTAGTATTGGACCTGCGCTTGTAATCTGGTTTGGCTTACAGTACACAGCGGGCATGGGGGGAACTCCCTGGTCCCTGCTGGTCTCGTGTTGACGCAAGATCGAGTCCTGGAGAGGACGACGGCTCATCCGCTCTGCCCCTTCTCCTCCTTCACGGATGCCCCTTCTCCGTCGCCACCCAGGATGGAGATCGATGGTGCCTTGAGATCAACGATACCCAGGGATAGATGATCCCGGCTGTCTGTAGATGGAGTGTCGTGGCGTGATCCAAGAGCTTCCCCAGAAGTGGCTGTGGCAGCCTTGCTTTTTTGCCTTGTGTGTCTGTCATGTGCTCTTGGTGTGGGTCCTCCTCCTCCTCCTCCTCCTCCTTCTTCTTCTTCTTCTTCTTCTTCTTCTTCTTCTTCTTCTTCTTCTTCTTCTTCTTCTTCTTCTTCTTCTTCTTCTTCTTCTTCTTCTTCTTCTTCTTCTTCTTCTTCTTAATCTTCTTAACTTCTTCTTCTTCTTCTTCTTCTTCTTCTTCTTCTTCTTCTTTCTTCATCCTCTTCTTCTCTTCTTCTTCTTCTTCTTCTTCTTCGTCCTGCTCCTCCTCTGCTCCTCTGCTCCTCCGCTCCTCCTCCTCCTCCATGCGTCCTCCTCCTCTGCTCCTCCTCCTCCTCCTCCTCCTCCTCCCTCCTCCTCCTCCTCCTCCTCCTCCTCCTCCTCCTCCTCCTCCTCCTCCTCCTCCTCCTCCTCCTCCTCCTCCTCCTCCTCCTTCTTTTCCCTTCTTTCTCCTCTCTATCTCCTTCTCCTCCACCACCCCTCTCCCTTCTCCCTCCCTCTTCCTATTCATCCTTGTGCCGCTGCTGCTCCTGCTCTCACTCTCCCAGTCACGGTTGCTCCCATCTCTTTGTCTCAGTTTATATAAGCAGAGTGCGAACTGAAGTGGGAAAACGGCAGTGGAGACAAGCACATTGTGGCTGGTGCATGGCAACTTGGCTGTGGCCCTGCCTCGTGTACTGGGACTGCTCTGTAGCTGGCTGTCATGGACGGCCTTGACAACATGCCTCGAGTGTCTCAGTAGGGTGATCTTACGACGACGTGTTTGCTACAGAAATAACTCTCTCTCTCTCTCTCTCTCTCTCTCTCTCTCTCTCTCTCTCTCTCTCTCTCTCTCTCTCTCTCTCCCTCCCTCCCTCTCTCCCTCTCTCCCTCCCTCCCTCCCTCCCTCCCTCCCTCCCTCCCTCCCTCCCTCCTCGCTGTTTGCCCACCTGGGTTAATGACTCTGCACACACCTTCGCCTGGACCCGACTCAAGGTAAACGGACGATAGGGGCAGATAACTCCTGCCGCTGCATGTGACCGATTACCTGGAGTGTTTCTTGACGTGCGTGGAGAGTGGTCTCCCCTCGGCGCACGTTCCCAGCAGGCAATTTTCCCTCACACCTGTCTGCTTGTCCAGCCTCTCCAGACGAGGCTGGCTTTCAAAGGAACAGCTTCCAACAAAAGGATTTCCCCAAGATGGTTGTTTCCCAAACCCGTTTGTCAAGTTTTCCCCGAGTAAAGCCTTTTGACTTTGATTTTTAATCGTGCTTCCTGTTGCGACAAGTTTGTCCATTAGAGGAGACTTCACACTGTAGCAGGGGAGTTGCAATGGAATCCGTTTTATCGTGGCCACTCACAGTCAACATGGAGCAAGCAGCCTGACCTGTTGCCCTTTCCACTCTGCCTTCCCAAAGTGAAGAGCTGGGTGTGCGCACAGGGCATCGGGAGAATGGAGTCGGAGGGTTGGGGTGGCAGTGGGGAGAATTGGTTGGTTAGGACACATTGAAGAGTAAGAGTGGGGGGTGGATGCTAACTACTAAAGACGGTATGGGAGGGGGGAAATGTATGGAATGACATGTATGCTTGTGAGAGTCAGTTCGGGCCTTGGTGGCGAAGAACAGAGGGGAGCAGGCCCGAGTAATGTCGAGGACTTGCTACCAGAACAGCATACCTGGCTGCCTCTTCTCGCCGTGGCTGTCTCGAGTGCTCTCCCCTTGAGTGGCCTGTGTTCAAAGAGCTGGCCTTGAGGGCCCTTTCGTCCAACAGCCATTTTTCGTCGCCATCCCTCGTCCTTCAATAGCCTTTTTTCGTCCTCCATTCCTCGTCCACCATTCCTCGTCCTCCATTCCTCGTCCTTCATTCCTCGTCCTCCAACTGTCTTTTCTCGCCTCTGAAGCACCGCGACGGCCACACAGCACAATGCGAGGCGTTGTTGGCGTCCCGCTATCTGGCGCCCCTCGACAGGAGAGGGCGGCTGTGTTTAGCTCCTGGAACTTTGTTTCCACGCGGGAGAGACGCGGTTCCGTGGCGTGACTGGCATGTTTAATTCATCGCCGCCGCGTTTACGCCGCCTCCCGCCGAGTTTGGAAGTCCGCTAATCACTCCGCCACTCAGCGCTTGACTCCTCGACAAGCGCTATCGGGACCGCATCGGGTCCTTTGATTGGGGGCCGCCTGAGGCCCGGCGTGGAAATCCCCAGTCTGGTAGTGCCAGCACTGGAGCAGGCGCCCTTATCCTGCACTTGAGGCAGTTGTCCTGCTAGGTCCTGCTTGCTTGGAGTTGGGCAGGTCACGTGCCACATTAGCACCTGTTCCTTGTCAGGGGCTCTGTGATCTGCAAGAGCGAAAAAGAGAAAGAGGAAAACGACTAAGCCATGAACAAAGAAATGATAGAAGAAAGAACGAGAGGGCCGGAGAAAAAAAAAGAGAAAGACGAATACTGAGCGCGTGTTTGGGAAAGAGTAAAATAGGAGGATTAGGAAGACGGCGACGATGAGAGGGAAGAAGAGGAAAAGAGAGATAACACTGACGACCCAGATGCAGCTTCGGGGCGACGCTTCTCCGGACACCGTGGAGAGGGAGGCCCAGGGGAGATCTGCCGTGGTGTCCAGTCCACTGGCCACTGCAAGCCTGCACAGCGGGGAAAGGGGATGGACTTAGGTATCACGGGGGGGGGGGGGGTTGGGGGGGGGGGTGGGTGGGGAGTAGGGGGGTAGGGGTGGGAAAGGGGTAGGGGTTGGGTTAGGGAATGGGAGTGGGATAGGGGGTTGGGGTGGGATAGGAGGTGGGATAAGGGTGGGGTAGGGGGTGGGGTAGAGTTTGGCAGTGGGGGAATGTGGTGTGGGGGGCCGGGGTGGGGAGTCGGGTGGCGTAGGGGGTGGGGGAGGGATAGGGGGTAGGAGCGGTGGTGGGGTAGGGGATGGGGAGGTGGGGAGGTAGGGGGTGGGGGTGGGATATGGGATGGGGTAGGGGGTGAGGGTAGGATAGGGGGTGGGGGTTTGATGTGGGTGGGATATGGGGATGGAATAAGGGGTGGGGGTGGGGTAGGGTTTGGGGGATGGTGGAAGGGGGGTGGAATGCAAGACAAATCTGCTGTGCAGGACGGTGATGTTTTGTTCCACAAGGAAGAAGTTCTGGTTGGATGCGGTCATGAAGGAAGACTGTTCGGAGTAAAGACTTGACATAGGACATGAACGGAACATTGAACTCGGAGCTACATGTTCATGCAAAATATACTGGTGGACAGGGGAGAGAATCCAAGCAAGACAGGGGAGAGAAGTTACTCGTGTGAAATTCAGTCGCGCTTCCGCTCCTTCTGCAGTCTTGGAATCGCTCTCAGGAGACCGCAATGTCGTGCTTGTCTTGTCCTGTCTCATCCTGTCTCGTCCTGTCTTGTCCTGTCTCATCCTGTCTTGTCCTGTCTTGTCCTGTCTTGTCCTGTCTCATCCTGTCTTGTCCTGTCTTGTCCTGTCTTGTCCTGTCTTGTCCTGTCTTGTCCTGTCTTGTCCTGTCTTGTCCTCTCTTGCCCTGTCTTGTCCTGTCTTGTCCTTCTCGTCCTGTCTCATCCTGTCTTGTCCTGTCTCGTCCTGTCTTGTCCTGTCTTGTCCTGTCTTGTCCTGTCTCGTCCTTTCTCGTCCTGTCTCGTCCTGTCTCGTTCTGTCTCATCCTGTCTCATCCTGTCTTGTCCTGTCTCATCCTGTCTTGTCCTGCCTTGCCCTGTCTTGTCCTGTCTTGTCCTGTCTTGTCCTGTCTCGTCCTGTCTTGTCCTGTCTTGTCCTGTCTTGTCCTGTCTCATCCTGTCTTGTCCTGTCTTGTCCTGTCTCGTCCTGTTTTGTCCTGTCTCGTCCTGTCTTGTCCTGTCCTGTCCTGTCTTGACCTGTCTTGTTCTTCTTGTCCTGTTTTGTCCTGTCTTGCCCTGTCTCGTCCTGTCTCATCCTGTCTCGTCCTGTCTTGTC
Organism: Theodoxus fluviatilis; assembly: GCA_034096865.1. Lineage (NCBI taxonomy): Eukaryota > Metazoa > Mollusca > Gastropoda > Cycloneritida > Neritidae > Theodoxus > Theodoxus fluviatilis. The sequence goes on from JAWQFJ010018283.1 coordinate 34,925, forward strand.
CTGTCTCGTCCTGTTTTGTCCTGTCTCATCCTGTCTTGTCCTGTCTCATCCTGTCTTATCCTGTCTTGTCCTGTCTCGTCCTGTCTCATCCTGTCTTGTCCTGTCTCGTCCTGTTTTGTCCTGTCTCATCCTGTCTCGTCCTGTCTTGTCCTGTCTTGTCCTGTCTTGTCCTGTCTCGTCCTGTTTTGTCCTGTCTCATCCTGTCTCGTCCTGTCTTGTCCTGTCTTGTCCTGTCTCATACTGTCTCATCCTGTCTTGTCCTGTCTTGTTCTTCTTGTCCTGTCTTGTCCTGTCTTGCCCTGTCTCGTCCTGTCTTGTCCTGTCTTGTCCTGTCTTGTCCTGTCTCGTCCTGTTTTGTCCTGTCTCATCCTGTCTCGTCCTGTTTTGTCCTGTCTTGTCCTGTCTCATCCTGTCTCATCCTGTCTTGTCCTGTCTTGTTCTTCTTGTCCTGTCTTGTCCTGTCTTGCCCTGTCTCGTTCTTCTTGTCCTGTCTTGTCCTGTCTTGCCCTGTCTTGTCCTGTCTTGTCCTGTCTTGTGCTGTCTCGTCCTGTCTCATCCTGTCTCGTCCTGTCTTGTCCTGTCTCGTCCTGTTTTGTCCTGTCTCATCCTGTCTTGTCCTGTCTCATCCTGTCTTATCCTGTCTTGTCCTGTCTCGTCCTGTCTCATCCTGTCTTGTCCTGTCTTGTCCTGTCTTGTTCTGTCTTGTCCTGTCTTGTCCTGTCTTGTTCTTCTTGTCCTGTCTTGTCCTGTCTTGCCCTGTCTCGTCCTGTCTTGTCCTGTTTCGTCCTGTCTTGTCCTGTCTCATCCTGTCTTGTCCTGTCTCGTCCTGTCTTGTTCTGTCCCATCCTGTCTTGTCCTGTCTCATCCTGTCTTGTCCTGTCTTGTCCTGTCTTGTCCTGTCTTGTCCTGTCTCGTCCTGTCTCGTCCTGTCTCGTCCTGTCTTGTCCTGTCTTGTCCTGTCTCATCCTGTCTCGTCCTGTCTTGTCCTGTCTTGTCCTGTCTCGTCCTGTCTTGTCCTGTCTTGTCCTGTCTCGTCCTGTCTTGTTCTGTCTCATCCTGTCTTGTCCTGTCTTGTCTTGTCTTGTCCTGTCTTGTCCTGTCTTGTCCTGCCTTGTCCTGTCTTGTTCATTACTGCGTGGTCCGGCCCTGGGGTGTAGCCTGTAAAGACGTCTCGTGGAATCCATCGCTTCCCCGTCAGTGTGATTGGGATTTCCTCGGAGTTGTTGAGAATGAAATGTCACTGTACGTCATGATGAAGACATCACGTGTATTTTCACAGATAGGAAATTACGAGAGCTTTGGAACTTTTTTTATGTTCGTCACTTAAAAAAGCGTACTCCTGTCCTCCGCACGAAGAGGTTGTCCGGACATGGTCATTTCTTCCCGGACTTTTCCCCCGAGGTCATTTCACTCTCATTTTTTCAATCTGGACATTCCTAGCGGTCTTTCCATCTTGTCAATCCCTCTACCCGTCAGTTGGAGTGTATACTCGTAGTCTTCTTGTTCTCAGTCAGTTGGAGTGTATACGCGTAGTCTTCTTGTTCTCAGAAAGTTCTTCTCGTACCAAGACAGGGAAAAGCGCAATGTTGTTTATTAGCTTAGCACTGAGGAGCTCTCGAGCAAATTAGCATGCTTCGATGGCAGTCGCTTTTTAGGTGACCAAAACTAAAGTTGACAAGCTGCATGCAGACGTACTTACAAGGAACGTGAGTCAGAAGTTTGACTTTACGAGGTTCTGTATTTTAGAATTGCTGAGTCATTTATACGTAAGTTGCAATGCGGGTGTCAAGCTTTTTGCAAGGAAAATACGACTTGGAGCGAGAGCAAGCGAGTTTCAGCATGCAGTGGCGTGTTGTGGTAAGCAGCATTTCCCCCAAGTTTTTAAGGAAGTAAACAATGTCAAAGAGCAATAAAATGTTTCTTGCCTAAGATTTCCCTGAGGTTTTCGAAGAATGCTCTGACTTGAAAAAACTCGGTACTGTTGATTTTGCGATACTTCTTGAAATGCGACGGGTGAACTTAAACAAAACTTTTCTTAACATTGATGCTTTCGTAACTGTTGTGGCACACTGCTCACATTCTTTCAACTACTCTTGAAATGACATATGCATTAGCAAGGAAAAGAGAGAGAGAGAGAGAGAGAGAGAGAGAGAGAGAGAGAAAGTGTTTGTGTGTGCGCGTGCGTGTGTGTGCGTGTGTGTGTGTATGTGTGTGTGTGTGTGTGTGTGTGTGTGTGTATGCGTGTGTGTTTGTGTGTGTTTGTGTGTATGTGTTTGTGTATGTGTTTGTGTGTGTGTGTGCGTGTGTGTGTGCGTGTGTGTTTGTGTGTATTTGTATGTGTTTGTGTATGTGTTTGTGTGTGTGTGTGTGTGTGTGTGTGTGTGTGTGTGTGTGTGTGTGTGTGTGTGCGTGCGCTCGCATGTGTAAATGCCCTGGTAAGAAGAAATTTTGCGAGGGTGAGAAATGACCGAGGGAGAAGTGACCTTGAACCCACATGAAAACATCGTCCTGCTGCTAAACTTTTTTTGTCCATGAAGTAGGGATTTACTTGATATCCTCCACATCCATGAGGGCCTCTCTCGTAGAAATCTTCACGCATCAGGCTGACGATGGCGGCGAAGAAGAATAGACGTCGCTGGTCAGCAAGTAATGAGTTGCAGCTCGTTTCTTCGATCACGGCCTGCAAGTCGATGCAGGACTAGTATAGCCCTGGATGACGCCAGGGCCTCCCAAGCTAGCCCTGCTGAAAGGGCCGTGGTCTCATAGATTTGCTCCTTTGTCGTGGCGAGTTGCCTCTCGATCGACTTGGGCTGTGCGTGTGTGCAGAGGCGACAGAGGGATCTAAGCCGTCTCAATTGGCAGACAATCCTCTCCTGATCTCCGGCCCTCTCTCCTCGGTCTGCCCTCCCTGGCCCCCAGTCGGCCCCTATCTCCATGGCCACTCAGTCCGCCCCTGTCTTTATGGGCACTCCGTCCTGCCTTGGGCACTCAGTCCTGCCTTGGGCTCCCGTCCTACGCTGTGCGCTGTCACGCTCGGAGCTGGTGACCCTCAGCCCGCTGTGGTCACGTGGGGGCGACCTATAGAGCCTGGGTCCTCGTACTCCGGGGTCCCCGGGGCGGGCAGTCAATTGGGACAGGGATCCGTAAGCCGCCTTGGACAAACAATTTCCTGGCGGAGGCAGAGACAGCTGTCTGGTCCTTGTCTTGCCCTGGAGGACTCCGGCATTGCGGTCTGCGAGTCGCTCCCCGCCGTGGTCGGATCCCGCTCTCCCCGTCCCCAGACGCCCGGGGCTAAGCCGATGACCAGATCTGGCAAGCGTCTCAATCGTCGCAGCCGCGATTAGACCGGAAGGGGCAGATTTGGCGCCGTCTGGCCGCTCTCCCCGCCTCCGGTTGGCGACAAAGATTCCCCTGTGGCCCTCTGTTCCCCTCTGTTCCCCTCGGTGCCCCTCTGTTCCCCTCGGTGCCCCTCTGTTCCCCTCGGTTCCCCTCGGTTCCCCTCTGTTCAACTCTGTTCCCCTCGGTTCCCCTCTGTTCAACTCTGTTCCCCTCTGTTCCCCTCTGTTTCCCTCTGTTCAACTCTGTTCCCCTCTGTGCCCCTCTGTTCCCCTCTGTTCCCCTCTGTTCCCTTCTGTGGCCCTCTGTGGCCCTCTGTTCCCTTCTGTTCTCTTCTGTTTCCTTCTGTTCCCCTCTATTCCCTTCTGTTCCCCTCTGTTCCAACTCTGTTCCCCTCTGTTCCCCTCGGTTCCCCTCTGTGGCCCTCTGCGGCCCTCTGTTCCCCTCTGTTCCCTTCTGTTCCCCTCTGTTCCCCTCTGTTCCCCTCGGTGCCCCTCTGTTCCCCTCTGTTCCTGTCACATCGGCCCCTGCCGTAAGGATGCGGCTTTCGTCCACCCAGCCAGGGCTGGTGTCTGTAGCTCTGGGCCCTCTCTTTGGAGGTGAGGTGTTGGCTGGCGTTGCATTGAGATTTATCCCTTCCTCTTGCTTCTCAGCGTCTTCGGAATTATGACGTCCTCTCTACGATTCATATTCCTCCATCTTTCTGTTTCGGTGACTGCGCTCTCGCGCCAGACTTGTGAACATTGTGGATTTTCCAAATCAGTAAGTTGTTAGGATATTTGTGTTTTGTTTGATCATTATCGAAGTAACAGCATACAGCCTAAAGATTCACGCGAGTCCACAAAGTGTCTGGCAACGCCAGGCCTCCACTCTGCACGCAGTCAGGCGCCTGCTCCATTACAACAGAGTGCCTATGCGTGCCACCATGTTTATGTCATCCGGATGCCCTTTGTTACCTCTAGCGGCGTTTCCTTGAAGAAAAAAAAAGACGAAAAAACCACAGCCTCGTTTTCGCTTCGTTTGTCTCCATTGCGGCTTTGCTGACGGTGTCGCGCAATTTCCGGTCTACAGCGGCGCGGTGTTTGTACGGCTGGGCGTGGACGATCACTCAGTGACGGACACTGATAAGGGCGGGCTCTTCAAGGGGTGGACACTAAAAAGGGCAGACACCAGAAAAAGCGGACACTGAAATTGAAAAGGATGATAGGGCGGATATTGGAAAGGGCGTACACCGAAATGGCGAAATGGACATTGGGAAGGGCGGACATTTTGAAGGGTGGACACTGGGAAAGGCGGACATTGGGTAGGGCGGACATTGGGTAGGGCGGACATTGGGTAGGGCGGACATTGGGTAGGGCGATTGGGCGGACATTGGGAAGAGCGTACGCTTGAAAGAGGTGGACACTGGGAAGAGTGAACAATGCGAAGGGCGGACACTTAGGGCGAGAAAGCGAGGACTGGGTCCAGGGGGGAGAAGGGGAGATCACTCGAGAAGACAAGCCAGGACGCATTCAGGCTCACGTCCCGCCGTCCTCTCCTCGTCCGCTTCCACTTGCTCACGTCTGCGTGTAATCTCGTCAGACAGCCTTCATCTAGGCGGAGGCGCGCCTGAAGGGGCCGAGTGGGCCTGGGAGGGGGCGAGTGGACTTAGGAGAGGGCGATTGGGCTTAGGAGGGGGTGAGTGGGCCCAGGAGAGGGCGAGTGGGCCTGGAAGGGGGCGATTGGGCCCGGGAGAGGGCGAGTGGGCCTGGGAGGAGGCGAGTGGGCCCGGGAGGGGGCGAGTTGGCCTGGGAGGGGGCGAGTGGGCCTGGAAGGGAGCGAGTTGGCCTAGGAGAGGGCGAGTGGGCTTGGAAGGGGGCGATTGGGCCCGGGAGGGGGCGAGTGGGCCTGGGAGGGGGCGAGTGGGCCTGGGAGGGGGCGAGTGGGCCTGGGAGAAGGCGAGTTGGCCTGGAAGGGGGCGAGTTGGCCTAGGAGAGGGCGAGTGGGCTTGGAAGGGGGCGATTGGGCCCGGGAGGGGGCGAGTGGGCCTGGGAGGGGGCGAGTGGGCCTGGGAGAGGGCGAGTTGGCCTGGGAGGGGGCGAGTGTTCCCGGGAGGGGGCGAGTAAGCCTGGAAGGGGGCGAGTTGGCCTGGGAGGGGGCGAGTGGGCCCGGGAGAGGGCGAGTGGGCTCGGGAGGGGGCGAGTTGGCCTGGGAGGGGGCGAGTGGGCCTGGGAGGGGGCGATTTGGCCTAGGAGAGGGCGAGTGGGCTTGGAAGGGGGCGAGTGGGCCTGGGAGGGGGCGAGTGGACTTAGGAGAGGGCGATTGGGCTTAGGAGGGTGCGAGTGGGCCCAGGAGAGGGCGAGTGGGCCTGGAAGGGGGCGATTGGGCCCGGGAGAGGGCGAGTAGGCCTGGGAGGAGGCGAGTGGGCCCGGGAGGGGGCGAGTGGGCCTGGGAGGGGGCGAGTGGGCCTGGGAGGGGGCGAGTGGGCCTGGGAGAAGGCGAGTTGGCCTGGAAGGGGGCGAGTTGGCCTAGGAGAGGGCGAGTGGGCTTGGAAGGGGGCGATTGGGCCCGGGAGGGGGCGAGTGGGCCTGGGAGGGAGTGAGTGGGCCTGGGAGGGGGCGAGTGGGCCTGGGAGAGGGCGAGTTGGCCTGGGAGGGGGCGAGTGTTCCCGGGAGGGGGCGAGTGGGCCTGGAAGGGGGCGAGTTGGCCTGGGAGGGGGCGAGTGGGCCCGGGAGAGGGCGAGTGGGCTCGGGAGGGGGCGAGTTGGCCTGGGAGGGGGCGAGTGGGCCTGGGAGGGGGCGATTTGGCCTAGGAGAGGGCGAGTGGGCTTGGAAGGGGGCGAGTGGGCCTGGGAGGGGGCGATTGGGCCCGGGAGGGGGGGAGTGGGCCCGGGAGGGTGCGAGTGGGCCTGGGAGAGGGCGAGTGGGCCCGGGAGGGGGCGAGTGGGTCCGGAAGGGAGCGAGTGGGCTCGGGAGGGGGCGAGTGGGCCTGGGAGAGGGCGAGTGGGCCTGGGAAGGGGCGAGTGGGCCTGGGAGGGGGCAAGTGGGCCAGGGAGGGGGCGATTGGGCCTGGGAGGGGTCGAGTAGGCTCGGGAGAGGGCGAGTGGGCCTGGGAGGGGGCGAGTGGGCCTAGGAGGGGGCGAGTTGGCCTGTGAGTGAGCGAGCGGGCCTAGGAGTGGGCGAGTGGGCCCGGGAGGGGGCGAATGGGCCTGGGAGGAGGCGAGTGGGCCTGGGAGGGGGCGATTGGGCCTGGGAGGGGGCGAGTGGGCCCGGGAGGGGGCGATTTGGCCTTGGAGGGGGCGAGTGGGCCCGGGAGGAGACGAGTGTTCCCGGGAGGGGCCGAGTGGGATAGGGAGGGGGCGAATGGGCCCGGGAGGGGGCGAGTGGGCCCGGGAGGCGGCGAATGGGCCTGGGAGGGGGTGAGGGAGGAAGGGGCAAGGATGCAAAGACGGTGGCCTGCCTTCTGTGCAGAGTTTGCTCCTCCTCCAGTCCTCTGCAAAAGCGGACTGATGGGTCTCTGCCTGGCGGATGGGCGGTCAGATCTGCTTCCCTGGCAATGAGGAAGGAAAAGGTCAAGGGTCGAAGAGGACGGGAGGGAAATAGCGGCATTAGTTTAAGACCTTTCTGTTCCCGCTTCTGGAGACGCGCATACAGATCTATACTGCGTGGCACGCACCGAGGTTGCGTCCAGCGTTCTTCCTTCCGAATTGCAGTTCTGCAGTAATTTATTGGCTGTTGCCGATTGCAAAAACGTCTTTATGTTTTTCACTACATCTACTTTTCCCACTGAATGGATGTTTGTTTACCTTTCCTGTATTCATTTTTACTTTTTGTGGGGTATTTTTTGGAAGTTGGTTTGAATTTTTAAAAGTTACGTTTGTACTTTTCCGTCATCGCATTACTACTTTCGTCCATTCGACAATGACACATGTTACGTCGAAAGCTTCCATTGATTTATTGACAGTTACTGAAAATGTTTTCAGTTTTTGCTTTTGTTTTTAAACCTGTACAAATGAGGTTTTAACAAGTCAGTACTAAAATTGCGTTTTTGAAAGGGGGGCAGGAGAACATTTCACCCGACATTGGACAGCTTTTAGAGATAATGGAGAATATGTTTCACGCCCGAACTGCTCGCCTCGGCAAATTCCTACCGGGGAGTTTCCACTGCGGAAGGAGTCACGTGACCGTACATGCGTTATTCCGGCAAGAGGAGGGAACTCTGTGCAAATGGCGGCGTTTCCTCCACGCCTCGGCCGTGAGCACGCCTGCGTTCCCCGCCATTTCTGGTCCACCACCAGCGTCCTGCCTTTAACTGGCACCCTGATCCGGGTAACTGTATGGAGGGGGTGTGGGGTGCTGTATGGAGGGGGTGTGGGGTGCTGTATGGAGGGGGTGTGGGTTGCTGTATGGAGGGGGTGTGGGGTGCTGTATGGAGGGGGTGTGGGTTGCTGTATGGAGGGGGTGTGGGGTGCTGTATGGAGGGGGTGTGGGGTCCTGTATGGAGGGGTGTGGGGTGCTGTATGGAGGGGGTGTGGGGTACTGTACGGAGGGGGTGTGGGGTGCTGTATGGAGGGGGTGTGGGATGCTGTATGGAGGGGGTGTGGGGTACTGTATGGAGGGGGTGTGGGGTACTGTATGGAGGGGGTGTGGGGTTCTGTATGGAGGGGGTGTGGGGTGCTGTATGGAGGGGGTGTGGGGTACTGGATGCGGGAGAGGTGGTGTGGGGGGCTATGAGGGGAAGATGCCAGGGCAACCGTATGATGTGGGTGTGGATGTAACTGTATGGAGGGTGTGTGAGGGGGCTTATGGAGGGGGTGTGGGGGGCTGTATGGAGGAGGTGTGGGGGGCTCTATGGTGTGGGTGTGGGGGCACTGGGGGGAGGACTGCTGCATGGAGGGGGTGAGGGGGTCGGGGTAGAGGGGGAAGATGCCAGGCCTACTGCATGGAGGGGAAGGGGGTGGGGGCAATGGGGGGGAGGATGCCAGGGCTGCTGGAGTAGGGACTCTTATTTCCTGGCACTATGCCCACCCTCGTTCCCGAAAAAACCTGGAAGCATTATCGAGCCTTCCTGTCAGGAGGAGCGCTTTTCCGTTGACAGTCTTCCTGGGATTAAACGTTTAAATTTCAGCAAAACTCCCCAAATTGACGTCCCAGAGTCTGAATGGGCGAAGGCGTCCCATGGAAGGTGACATTTTTCAGTCAGGCGGACTGGAGGCACTTCCGCTGAGAGCGGGTTGCCGTATTGATTCCACTTGCTTTGCGCGGACGCCTGGGATCAGCGGGCAAGGACGAAGGAAAAAGACGTTTCAGCCCTCTTTGTAGAAAAAGCCTCCCCCCCCCCCCCCCCTCCCTAAATATATCTTTATTTCTCCATCTTTCCTTCTCTCTCATCATGGGTCACCCGCCAACCAAGGCCTCCAAGGCGCCCTCGGTCTGAGATGGTCAACAGAGGGCGTGCAGGAAGGCGGTACTCTAAAACGAAGCGAAAACCGGCCTGGGTTGTTGATCTGGAAACCGACGCGCTGGCGTAGAAAAGGTCGCGACCTGATCACCTCTCTGCCGTTCTCCAGCTCTCCCCAAACTTTTTTGGTCCCTTCGGGCACTGCAGGGCGTCCCTGGGGAACTCGTGTCGTTTGATGCAGCGATGCGGTCACTCAGAGTCTGCAACACTTTGTTTGGCTCTGGCGAACTGGGCCACATAGCAACAGCCTTGCTGACTGTGTGGGGCATTCAAACAAAAGCTAGAGGCCCGGCCTGTAGGTGGGGATTGCTGGGGAAGACCTCCCTGGCGCCGAGATTGCACTGACGGATGCGGAGCGAGGGAAAGTGAGAGAGGCCGCCCCCCACACCTCTCCACACGCCCTCGCTGTGTTTGTCTCAGGGCGCACACCGTCGTTGGGAGGCCACGAAACGAGCCACGTGAGATATCCTGGGCCGGCGTCCCTCGCTGTCGTTTACCCAGGCCCCTCTGTGTTTACCGGACCCCCCACCCAAAGTGCGCCGTTATGAGGACCGAAACACGGGAGGCGGTGGAAGCCAATAAAACAATCTGCTCATTCTCGGCCACCATTGCTCCGCCCAGAGCACCTCGTGGAGGGCGTCCAAGGCTGGCTGCCGACTCTGGCGCGGTGAGCAGGGCCAGGAGGATGTCCATTACCACGCCGTTATTGCAGGACGCTGTCGGTGCCAGCTCGCAGTGGCACATGTTGGTTCTTGGTATTTCACGTGGCCTCGAGGGCACCTGCCAGGGCGTGCTCAAAGCAGCAGACGTCTTCGACCTTTTTTTATTGGAAACCCCAGCTCCGAAAGTCCGGAACTCCCTAGGTCCCTAAGTCCGGAACTTCCCAGGTCCGTAAGTCCGGATCTCCCCGTCTAGATCCTGATATTTTATCCGGGAAGCCGAGGGAGCGGGGAAAATTGCTCCTGTGTGCGCGAGAGTATGGTTTCGCGCCACAAGCACGTTCGGCAGTCAGCCAGGCGGAGTGGGTGGCGTGCTGGCCTCTGATTGACCCTGGTGCTGTCGCTGCTGGGGGTGGTCATCGGCGCGGACCCCGAGAATCACCGACCGCGATCAATCTCCGCCAACCACTCTGCAGCCCCGATACAGGCCGCCATTAACGATCTTCAACTCCTCTCCGTGGCTATTTGCCTAACCACGGCCTGAATTAAAGCTCTCCCGCGATCATCTATCTCCTCCGCCCGCGTGCCTTTCCCCGCCTCCCACCTCTGGTCAGTTCAAGCGATGGAAGTTGTCCCCGTCAC
>JAWQFJ010018283.1:50000-70000 GCA_034096865.1 Theodoxus fluviatilis
ACGCTGTCAGGCTTCTCCGGTCTGCTGCCCTGGCGTGAGCTGCTGGTCTGGCCCTGAAACCCCTCTTGCTTCTCGCTCCGTTGTCCGTCTTCTCCCCCCCCCCCCCTCCTTCCCTCCAGCCCCTCCCCCCCCCCCTCCCTTCCGCCCCCCTGCCAGGGTGCCCTGCATCTTCTTGCCCCTTCCCGCGCTCTCTCCCCCTCCAAGGCAGTTGCTTGCCTTGCTTGCAGTCGGGTTAGCACGTAGCAAAACTAATAGCATCCAGCCAATTGGAGAGAAAGGATGGCTTCCCCTGCGGCTTCTGAGCGCCCCGGTCCAGGGTCCACAGTGACGTCACGTCCATGGCAGAGAACCCCGAGCCAGTCTCCACGCCTGGACGCCCGCTTGTCGCAGATGAGGCTGGAATTGACGCGGGCATTCAAGTGGAACGCGTGATGGAGTTGGACTGCTGTCCATGTGTGCAGTCATGCCCACTGAGTGTTTGATTGGTTACCCCCACCTCATCCATCTCTCCATAACTTCCTTGTCATAGTGGTGTGGCGCGGGTTTTCCTGGGCCTGGAACTGAAAGGTCACGAGTCGTTTGTGAGTAGGTGTCTGTAGCACTCAGTCGCAGGAACTTGGCATTTCCAATGTAATCGTTTTCCATTTCCGTCAATAAAATGCGAAGGTCGTTCCATTTCTAAGACAAACACCACACCCAATGAAAGAATGAACCAAAGAATGCATGAACTAATGCGGTTTTATTGCCTATCAGCCTTTGAATGCTATGTACTGACATTGATTGAGAACAAGTAAATGTGTGGTTTTATGTAGCCTGGGTTTCATATTGCCTGTGCCTCAAAGCGCTGTACACGCAGTCCCTGGAGCCGGTTAGAAGAAGATCAAAGCAAGTCGCTATCTCCCAGGTAATCACCTTTTACGAATGGCGTGGGCGTAGGGAGACGTGGTGGGTCTGCTCTGACCCCCGACCCACTGAGAGAACACAGCATCCAGAACTAGAGTGTCACCGTGTTCTGAATCTTTCCCTGGACTTGCATGAACATCAAGATTGTCGACAATCAAACATTCTCGCATTGACCTTTCACCTGTGACGGGAACGGGATGGCGAAGGTTCCCAAATGTGTCCTTCCTCTTGGTGTTGCTTTCACTCACTCCCAGCGTGCGTAGTGCAGTGTCCGTGCATTGTTGCAGTGTGCGTGCATTGTTGCTGTGTCCGTGCATTGTTGCGGTGTCCGTGCGTTGTTGCGGTATCCGTGCATTGTTGCGGTATCCGTGCGTTGTTGCGGTGTCCGTGCATTGTTGCGGTGTCCGTGCGTTGTTGCGGTGTCCGTGCATTGTTGCAGTGTGCGTGCATTGTTGCTGTGTCCGTGCATTGTTGCTGTGTACGTGCGTTGTTGCAGTGTCCATGCATTGTTGCAGTGTCCGTGCTGTGCGTGCCAGACACCGTTGTCCACTCAGGGTAGGCACGGCAGCTCGACGCTTGAGCAGTCTGGCACGGCGGCGCCATCTTCCAGCCCGCAATTTCTGTCCACGGCTCTGCGGTCTCTGCCGCCCTCTTCCGTTGTGAGGCTTGTCCAAATAAAATATCTCCCGCCAGCCTCGCCATGGCGCCCGCCTTTACCTGTCTTGCTCCTGCCAAGAGTACACACCGTGGGGGACGCTCTTCCTGTGGAGTCGGTTCCAGCCCTTTGATACAGGAGTTGCCTGCCCTTTATTGAAGAGTTGTCCGCCCTTTGTCCCAGCAGTTTTCCCGCCCTTTCCGCTGTTCCCACAGAGTGGCCTCCCGTGTTCCTATAGAGAGCTCGGTGTTTTTCCGCATCGACTTGCAGTGGGTTGCAGCTTGCGACGTGTGGGCACTGGGAACGGGGAGTATGGGAGTATTGGCCGCTAGAGGGCGGGGTGGTTGGGGTGGTTGGGAGTATGGGAGTAATGGCCGCTAGAGTGTGGGGTGTATGTTAGTAATGGCCGCTAGGGGAGGGGGGGGGGGGGTAGGAGTCTGGGAGTAATTGCCCATAGAGGATGGGGGATGGGGGTAAGGACGAAAGGGTCAAGTTGTCAGGGGAGGGGAGGAGAGGTGCTGAGGCAGCGAGGAGGTGAGAGCAATGAGTGAATGAATGCAACTTTATGACCTCTCATCCTCTGTAGTTTATAAACGGCCATTGATCATGAAATCACGAGAACAGGTCGGAGCAAAAGCGAGTCACATCACGACTCCCCAGTCATTCGTCTCTTACGAATCGCGCAGGGAGACATGGTGGGGCTATTCTTACCCCCAACCACGAGGGGGTGTATTCTTACCCCCAACCACCAGGGGGTTAGATAAGAGCAAGCAGAGGGGCGCAGAGTTGGTAATAAGAAATGAAGATAAATGTACTAGTCTGATATTGCGTTTTATTGCCCGTATCTGGGAATCAAACCGCTTTTCTAGTTGCTTGAGCAGGCAGTGAGGGGCGGGCAGCGGGGGACAGGCTGGAAACAGAGTTTCTCTTCGCCGCTGGATCTTGCTACCTTGTGGCGCGTGTTTGGGTCCACTTGGAGGCAGACGATAAACAGATCTGCATAACTGCCCATTGTGCCAGGCGATCGAAGGACGCCAGGGGAGAAAAACGGATTGCGAACAGATTGCGCCAGAAGCGACGCCCAGCGTAGTGAAGGCCCGGCTCCCGCCAGCGTTTTCTCAGCTTGTTTGACCACGTGGCCTTGTCCGTGAGATCAGCGGAATCGATGCATCGATCTGTCGATCCCTGATCTGTTGAAGTGCACGGCGCCCTCGGGAATGAGGGAAAAGTGGCGCCTGCTGTTTGGCAGCCAGAGTTTGGCAGCCAGAGTTTGGCAGCCAGAATTTGGCAGCCAGAGTTTAGCAGCAACAGTTTAACAGCAAGAGTTTGGCTCCTTTGGCCTACCTGCATGCTCGAGTGAGCTGTCACTGGGTGTTTTCCTGCATACTGTAGGTGTGTATGCGTACGTTCATGCGTGTGTGTGCGTGAGTGTGTGTGTGTGCGTGCGTGCGTGCATGCATGTGTGTGTGTGCGTGCGTGCACGTGTGTGGATGTGTGTGTGTGTGTGTGTGTGCTTGCGTGCGTGTGTGTGTGCGTGTGTGAGTGTGTGTGTGTGTGTGCATGCGTGCGTGCGTGCGTGCGTAAGTGTGTGCGTTTGTGTGAGTGTGTGTGTATGTGTGTGTGCGTGCGTGCGTGCGTATGTGTGTGTACGTGTTTGTATGTTTGTGTGTGTGCGTGCGTCTGTTTTTGTGCGTGCGTGCGTGCGTACGTGAGTGTGTGTGTGCTCGCGCGCGCGTGTGTGGGAGCGTGTGTGTGTATGTGTGTGTGTGTGTGTGTGTGTGTGTGTGTGAGAGAGAGAGAGAGAGAGAGAGAGAGAGAGAGAGAGAGAGAGAGAGAGAGAGAGAGAGAGAGAGAATGAATGTCAACAGGGATTTGTGAAAGTACCGGCAATGGAATGGGTGTACTTGGGTTTGGCTGAAGTCTTTCATATTTCCACCACACACGCATTCAGTTTTCAGCGTTGTCTCTGGGCAGCCTTGGACGCAGTACTGCTAATAGAACCTGACGTCACTTTCTAGTTGTAGCCAGCTGTGCAGTTCCAGAATTTGAACGACTGTTCCTAGATAAAGATTTTTGACAGGTTACGTTTTTGTCAGCCATGCAGCCGAAGTCAGACTTTCTGTTGAAACTTCCGCAAATGTCGTTAATGTTGACCATAATTTTTATTTATGATTATGCCTTGCTTCATTCCACGTAACTTCAGTACGTGAGACTGATCAGATATATTGTACATTACAACTTGTCACTGACAAATAAGCCTGGGGTCTGACAGCTCGCTGCAATCATAGTATTCATTTCAGTCCATTATGTTATCCGACAAAGATATGTTCGCGTTGATATCTACAACTGTGTGCACAGGATAAAGTACTGACGAATGAAATATCCAGGACGAAACGCAATCCGCAGATTCTGATTGGGAGGAAGTCGGTCTAATCTTCGAGACGACGTTGGGAGGGAGTCTGTGAGGGAAGAGAGAGATCTCCAGGCAGAGCTGTCTACAAGAGTTCCTGGGGCTCCAGGCTACTGCCGCGTGACGTCATCGTTCCTGACGGGTGCCCCAGCTGGGCGTCGCGGCTGAGGAAGACAGGCAGGCCACGGAAGTGGCAGAGGCGCAAGTGCAATGCTGCAGAGGCTTCTCGAAGCGAGTAGAGACAGCAAGAAGCAACAAGGGCTTTCACCAGGCAGGCACCTCTGACCCCTGGGGCGTAGGCAGCTCTGTAGGAAGCTGTAACTCTCGCCAGTCTCACTGCGTGGAGGAAGGAGGAAGTGTGGGAACTTTACAACGCCGACCAGTCGTCGCCTGAGATCCATACGGACTGGCGCTCGCGGTAGAGTTACCATCAGAGATCGTGCCTAGGCCACGTGTGTTACACCCGCAGCTTTCAGCCAGCTATTTCTCCTGGCAGACTTACGTGAAGATCAATGCAAAAGGGGAGTGTGCTGCACGCCTTTGCAGTCGACAGACTTGGCCGGAGGCGACTGAGAAGAGCATCCTGGCATGGCACCACTACGCACCCCTGCTTCCGTCACGCACCCATTCTGCGACGTGACATTCTTGTCTCCCTTGCTCTGCACATTCCTCAAGAAGGTGACGCTTTGCACCTTTCTATGAAGGAGCGAAAGAAAATGTCAGAGTGGCTCTACCTTGAGTCGTGTCGGTCAAGAAAAACGAACCTCCAGAGTTCCATTTTGTGTCACCTGCCATCTTGGAAATGGCGCTTGCCGACGTGGAGATGGAGCCACGTACTCTTCTCTGTTTTCAGATTAATTGATATGTCCTTCACTAATTGGTGTCTCCTTCGCTAATTGGTGTCTCCTTCATGAATTGGTGTCTTCTTTGCTAATTGGTGTCTCCTTCATTAATTATTGTCTCCTTCGCTAATTGGTGTCTCCTTCACTAATTGGTGTCTCCTTCATTAATTGGTGTCTCTTTCACTAATTGATGTCTCCTTCACTAATTGGTGTCTCCTTCACTAATTGGTGTCTCCTTATTTAATTGGTGTCTTCTTCGCTATTTGGTGTCTCCTTCGCTAATTGGTGTCTCCTTCACTAATTGGTGTCTCCTTCGCTAATTGGTGTCTCCTTCACTAATAGGTGTCTCATTCGCTAATTGGTGTCTCCTTCCCTAATTGGTATCTCCTTTTGGTGTCTCCTTCACTAATTGGTGTCTCCTTTATTAATTGGTGTCTCCTTCACTAATTGGTGTCTCCTTCGATAATTGGTGTCTCCTTCACTAATTGTTGTCTTCTTCACTAATTGATGTCTCCTTCGATAATTGGTGTCTCCTTCACTAATTGGTGTCTCCTTCACTAATTGGTGTCTTCTTCACTAATTGGTGTCTCCTTCGCTAATTGGTGTCTCCTTCACTAATTGGTGTCTTCTTCACTAATTGGTGTCTCCTTCGCTAATTGGTGTCTCCTTCACTAATTGTGTCTTCTTCACTAATTGGTGTCTCCTTTACTAATTGGTGTCTCTTTTTCTAATTCATGTCTCCTTTACTATTTCGTGTCCCCTTTAATAATTGGTTTCTCCTTTACTAATTGATGTCCCCTTTACTAATTGGTGTCTCCTTATTTAAATGGTGTCTCCTTCACTAATTGGTCTCTCTTTTACTAAGTCTCCTTTACAAATTGGTGTCTCCGTTACTAATTGATATCTCCTTTACTAATTAGTGTCTCCTTTACTAATTGGTGTCCCCTTTATTAATTGGTGCCTTCTTTACCAAATGGTGTCTTCTTTACTAATTGGTGTACCCTTTATTAATTAATGTATCCTTTATGAATTGGTGTCTCCTTTACTATTTTGTGTGTTCTTTACTAATTGATGTCTCCTTTACTAATTGGTGTCTCCTTCACTAATTGGTGTCTCCTTTACTAATTGATGTCTCCTTTACTAATTGGTGTCCCCTTTATTAATTGGTGTCCCTTTATTTATTGGTTTCTCAATCCCTAATTGGTGTCATTTATTAATTGTCTCCTTTTATTAATTGGTGTCTCCTTGACTAATTGGAGTCTCCATCATTAATTGGTGTCTCATTTATTAGTTGGGGTCACCGCTATTAATTGGTGTCTTCTGTGCTCCTTAGTTCCGCTGTCAGCTATCCAAAGGAAATATCCCATCTACAGACAGAAGTATCGTTTCATAGCAAAGCACCGTTTGTACGGATTCCATTGCTGATATTGATTTGTAACTTAAGTGTACGGTACACACGCTTTTTTCATTTGAAAAAAATAATAAAACCGAGATACCCTTTTCTGCGAATGAGATTCGATATAATTTTTCGGGGGCGTGTGAAAAAATATTTTGCTAGGCGCCATCGAAACCCATTCGTGTTTAAGGAAGTACAGTGCGTTCGATTAATCCTATAATTGATGCTTGAGCACTGCGTTTCTCATCGCCTGCTATGTAACTGCCGTGCCGTTGCGCAAGATGACGCAGGTGGACAGGGGCGTGTTTACTGTGTGGCAGTTCCATTGACTGCCATTGAACGCGGCCCACGGACACGCGCCAAAGGACAGTTGTGGTGCCGCTGCTTCCCAGGACGCCCGGATGAGGAGGACACATCGAGCGGACAACAGGCGTGATTACCTTGCTGGCCGCGGCTCGCCTTTCCTGTGTAGTTAGGCAGGGACGCGCTGCATGCACAACACGGACGTATTTGACCAGTAAACCCTTTCTCCTCTATATTTCACAAGGGAACTATTCAGGGTAGATGTCAGTTTGCTCTAGTGGGTCAGTCAGTGCGAAACACGTAGGCGTCTGTCTACCTACCCATGACAGCCTGGCTGTCGTGACCCCAAGAATTCTCTCCTCGTTTACTGAGCCCGCTGTTTGGCCTGGTTTTTTTTTAGTTTGCCTGCTACGTTCTGTAACATTTGTTGTCAAGGTTGATTCTTTGACATTTTCAGAACGAAGAATATTTGTTTGCTCCGTTGTGCCAAAAAAAATGTGCTCAGTTAGGACATCAGGTTGTTATGGACTATTTCGTCCATTATTCTCTGTCCTGTAACGATATGGAAAGATGCATGAATAGATAACGTGGACAAACATAAATGGACGGACGGACGGATGGATTGATGAATGGTTGGACGAATGATAGATGAATTGGTGAATATATTGGTGGGGGTTAGGGATGAGGGATGGAGAGAGAGAGAGAGAGAGAGAGAGAGAGAGAGAGAGAGAGAGAGAGAGAGAGAGAGAGAGAGAGAGAGAGAGAGAGAGAGAGAATGATAGTGCATGTAGAGACACATTTGAAATTGATGTTTGAGGTGGTTCATCATTACATCACTCTTTAGTTCATCTGTCTCACCACCAATGAGGTAGCGCTGCAGGACTGCCTCCGCCCTGGCCCCTCCCCACAGACAGGTTGCCTCACTCCAGGATTCCTGACGCTGCAGCCTCCAGGACGCGGTGCCTGGGCAATCCCAGTGCCGGTGTGCCTGGCCTTGGCGGAATGACGGTGCCGCCTCTAATGCTTCTAGGATGGCTCCAAGAAGCTTTCTCGTCGGGTTTCGTCTGCGCAACAGAGGTGTTGGAACGTAAACAGCCTGTACTATTCATTTCCCCCGGGCACCCGCGTCCCGCGCCTCCTCTTCAAGATGATTTGTTGTTTCTAGCGAGGAATGCGGATGGCAGAAAGAAGCATTGTTTAGAGAACAAGGTACCAGGACCTCTGCTCTTGACAGGGAATATTTCACCGCCAGCAACAAAAACACCAGGCGCTTCTTCAGAGGCAGAAGGCGGGCAGTCCCGGAATAAACAGCTCCGTGGATAGGCGGCCCGAGTCAGGCAGGGCCGAGGAGGGGAGAGGCCGCCCTGTTCTTCCCTCTCCAGACACCAGACGTGTCCCAGCCAGGAATGACTTAGAGCTGGAGGGTGGAGAGCGTGAAAAAACACTGTCCATTACCCTGGAACGCAAAGTTTTTCGCTGTAACAGCCAGCTTTCCATGTGAAGTCGACCTGCTTTCAGAGGTGTGAGTGGTTCCGGTGCGTGTAGCACTAGCGAGCGATAGCGTCTCAACAGCGGACCCAAAAGCTGCCGTTATAACAGATCGTCTTCATCAACAAATACCATTCAGCGGCCCCGACCGTCTGTTATATTCCCCTTTGGAGACATATGCTGCAGGCACTTCTACTCCACAAACTCGCGGGCATCTGTGTTCTTTTAGCCGAGAAAAGACGACAGTGGTCAGAAATCTACCATTCAAAGGGAAAACACCACAAACAGACCTTTGTTGATGATAACGTCGTACAAACTTTTTGCTTATAATACGGCGCGCTTTTTGTTTCTGTAATCAACAAATGGGAAAAGATCGACCGTGTTCATAGGTTTTTGAGCACCCAAACTGTAGATGCGTAGGTCGGTGCTGATCTTAAAGTGTGGGAAGGGGGACAACTGTTTCAACCGGTCTTTAGAAGGCAGAACTAGGGGTCGTTCAACTCCCCCAGGGGATGGAGTTTCACTCATTGATCTGCAGCTGTGAATCTTTATGCGTCAGTCTCAAGGCGGCTGTAAGCGACGCCTGCCCTGAATCGAAGGTTACGGGTTCAATACTCCATCGGGGTCGACATTCCTGGGCACCCGCACGCCCGGGTCCCCAGGGAGCCGCCCGGGCTAGAGGGTTCCCTGGAGGGGGTTGCGTGTTGATACGCCTGAAGACTTCGTGGGCCGGGAGGGCCGCGCCGTCGCCTGGGGGTCCTTGTGGGTCCCTGCCCATGTGTGGCTGTGCTGGAACGCGCGCTAGGAGCTGGGCGTCTGTCTGCCCGTGTTTCCTCTCTCGCAGTCTGCACGCCACGTGTCCTCAGCTCTCTCTCGCCCCGACCTATACTGTAGCTCTTGCCCCCCCCCCCCCCTCCTGTAGCTATTCCCCCACCCTGCTGTAGCTCTTCCCCCACCCTGCTGTAGCTCTTTCCCCCTCCCTCCTGTAGCTCTTCCCCCATCCTCCTGTAGCTCTTCCCCCACCCTCCTGTAGCTCTTCCCCCTCCCTCCTGTAGTTCTTCCCCCACCCTCCTGTAGCTCTTCCCCCTCCCTCCTGTAGCTCTTCCCCCACTCTCCTGTAGCTCTTCCCCCTCCCTCCTGTAGCTCTTCCCCCACCCTCCTGTAGCTCTTCCCCCTCCCTCCTGCAGCTCTTCCCCCTCCCTCCTGTAGCTCTTCCCCCTCCCTCCTGCAGCTCTTCCCCCTCCCTCCTGTAGATCTTCCCCCACCATCCTGTAGCTCTTCCCCCGCCCATATGTAGCTCTTCCCCCACCCATATGTAGCTCTCCCCCTCCCTCCTGTAGCTCTTCCCCCTCCCTACTGTAGCTCTTCTCCCACCCTGCTGTAGCTCTTCCCCCTCCCTCCTGTAGCTCTTCCCCCTCCCTCCTGTAGCTCTTCCCCTCCCTCCTGTAGCTCTTCGCCACCCATCTGTAGCTCTTCCCCCACCCTCCTGTCGCTCTTCCCCCTCCCTCCTGAAGCTCTTCCCCCTCCCTCCTGTAGCTCTTCCCCCACCCAGCTGTAGCTCTTCCCCTCCCTCCTGTAGCTCTTCCCCCTCCCTCCTGTAGCTCTTCCCCCACCCATCTGTAGCTCTTCCCCCTCCCTCCTGCAGCTCTTCCCCCTCCCTCCTGTAGCTCTTCCCGCTCCTTCCTGTAGCTCTTCCCCCACCCATCTGTAGCTCTTTCCCCTCCCTCCTGTAGCTCTTCCCCCACCCATTTGTAGCTCTTCCCCCTCCCTCCTGTAGCTCTTCCCCCTCCCTCCTGTAGCTCTTCCCCCTCCCTCCTGTAGCTCTTCCCCACCCATCTGTAGCTCTTCCCCCTCCCTCCTGCAGCTCTTCCCCCTCCCTCCTGTAGCTCTTCCCCCTCCCTCCTGCAGCTCTTCCCCCTCCCTCCTGTAGCTCTTCCCCCTCCCTCCTGTAGCTCTTCCCCCTCCCTCCTGTAGCTCTTCCCCCTCCCTCCTGCAGCTCTTCCCCCTCCCTCCTGTAGCTCTTCCCCCTCCCTCCTGTAGCTCTTCCCCCTCCCTCCTGTAGCTCTTCCCCACCCTCCTGTAGCTCTTCCCCCTCCCTCCTGTAGCTCTTCCCCCTCCCTCCTGTAGCTCTTCCCCCTCCCTCCTGTAGCTCTTCCCCCTCCTCATGTAGCTCTTCCCCTCCCTCCTGCAGCTCTTCCCCCTCCCTCCTGAAGCTCTTCCCCATCCTCCTGCAGCTCTTCCCCCTCCCTCCTGTAGCTCTTCCCCCTCCCTCCTGTAGCTCTTCCCCCTCCCATCTGTAGCTCTTCCCCCTCCCTCCTGTAGCTCTTCCCCCCTCCTGTAGCTCTTCCCCCTCCCTCTTGTAGCTCTACCTCCACCCATCTGGAGCTCTTCCCCCACCGATCTGTAGCTCTTCCCCCACCCTCCTGTAGCTATTCCCCCACCCATATGTAGCTCTTCCCCCACCCATCTGTAGCTCTTCCCCCTCCCTCCTGTAGCTCTTCCCCCTCCCTCCTGTAGCTCTTCCCCCTCCCTCCTGTAGCTCTTCCCCCACCCATCTGTAGCTCTTCCCCTCCCTCCTGTAGCTCTTCCCCTCCCTACTGTAGCTCTTTCCCCTCTCTCCAGTAGCTCTTCCCCCTCCCTCTTGTAGCTCTTCCCCCACCCAGCTGTAGCTCTTCCCCCACCCATCTGTAGCTCTTCCCCCTCCCTCCTGTAGCTCTTCCCCCACCCATCTGTAGCTCTTCCCCCACCCATCTGTAGCTCTTCCCCCTCCCTCCTGTAGCTCTTCCCCCTCCCTCCTGTAGCTCTTCCCCCTCCCTCCTGTAGCTCTTCCCCCACCCATCTGTAGCTCTTCCCCCTCCCTCCTGCAGCTCTTCCCCCTCCCTCATGTAGCTCTTCCCCCTCCCTCCTGTAGCTCTTCCCCCTCCCTCCTGCAGCTCCCCTTCCCCTCCCTCCTGTAGCTCTTCCCCCTCCCTCCTGTAGCTCTTCCCCCTCCCTCCTGTAGCTCTTCCCCCTCCCTCCTGTAGCTCTTCCCCCTCCCTCCTGCAGCTCTTCCCCCACCCACCTGTAGCTCTTCCCCCTCCCACCTGCAGCTCTTCCCCCTCCCTCCTGTAGCTCTTCTCCCACCCATCTGTAGCTCTTCCCTCACCCTCCTGTAGCTCTTCCCCCTCCCTCCTGCAGCTCTTCCCCTTTCCTCCTGTAGCTCTTCCCCCACCCATCTGTAGCTCTTCCCCCTCCCACCTGCAGCTCTTCCCCCTCCCTCCTGTAGCTCTTCCCCCTCCCTCCTGTAGCTCTTCCCCCTCCCTCCTGTAGCTCTTCCCCCTCCCTCCTGCAGCTCTTCCCCCTCCCTTCTGTAGCTCTTGCCCCACCCATCTGTAGCTCTTCCTCCTCCCTCCTGCAGCTCTTCCCCCTCCCTCCTGTAGCTCTTCCCCCTCCCTCCTGTAGCTCTTCCCCCACCCATCTGTAGCTCTTTCCCCTCCCTCCTGCAGCATCTCAAGGACCCTTTTCTCCTCCTGCAGGGACGCACAACCACCTAGGGCGGAGTCGGTCTCTGATGGCATTTTCTTCCCAGCGCTCCCCGCTTTTGAATGAAATGTTACCCAGCGCTCCCCGCTTTTGAATGAAATGTTACCCACCGCTGCTGAGACCCCGTTTTGGTGTTTTCGGGCATAGTTAGTAGCACGGTTCTGGCACGAGGCTGCAGGAGGATTTTTGTTTTGGTCTGCATTTGTTGGCAGTGATGGGTTCTTTGGAATGGATGCTGGACTGGGAACGAAGCGAGGACGCAAGGAAAGCTTTTGACGAGAGCACGAAGGGAACCAGGGTGAAGTCAGGTGACTTCCTCCTGACCTGTAGACTGAGGGGATCCCCCAATGTACAAGACACGTCCTTTCCCTCAGAGTCTGACCATGACCACACTGCCACAGCCTGGTGAAAACGCCGGCAGCGACCACGACTTTGACCCTTGCAATGGCTGTCCGTTGATGAAGAACAGTGACAGGAGCTAAGGCAAGCTATGGACGGACAGGACAGGTGACAGGAACTTACACAAACTGTGTACGGACAGGACAGGTGACAGAAACTCACGCAAGCTCTGTGCGAAGAGGACAGGTGACAGGAACTTACACAAACTGTGTACGGACAGGACAGGTGACAGGAACTTACACAAACTGTGTACGGACAGGACAGGTGACAGAAACTCACGCAAGCTCTGTACGGACAGGACAGGTGACAGGAACTTACACAAACTGTGTACGGACAGGACAGGTGACAGAAACTCACGCAAGCTCTGTGCGAAGAGGACAGGTGACAGGAACTAACACAAGCTGTGTACGGACAGGACAGGTAACAGGAACTTACACAAGCTGTGTACGGACAGGACAGGTAACAGGAACTAAGGCAAGCTCTGTACGGACAGGACAGGTGACAGGAACTAAGGCAAGCTCTGTACGGACAGGACAGGTGACAGGAACTTACACAAGCTCTGTACGGACAGGACAGATGACAGGAACTTACACAAGCTCTGTACGGACAGGACAGGTGACAGGAACTTACACAAGCTGTGTACGGACAGGACAGGTAACAGGAACTAAGGCAAGCTCTGTACGGACAGGACAGGTGACAGGAACTAAGGCAAGCTCTGTACGGACAGGACAGGTAACAGGAACTAAGGCAAGCTCTGTACGGACAGGACAGGTGACAGGAACTTACACAAGCTGTGTACGGACAGGACAGGTAACAGGAACTAAGGCAAGCTCTGTACGGACAGGACAGATGACAGGAACTAACACAAGCTGTGTACGGACAGGACAGGTGACAGGAACTTACACAAGCTCTGTACGGACAGGACAGATGACAGGAACTTACACAAGCTGTGTACGGACAGGACAGGTAACAGGAACTTACACAAGCTGTGTACGGACAGGACAGGTAACAGGAACTAAGGCAAGCTCTGTACGGACAGGACAGATGACAGGAACTTACACAAGCTCTGTACGGACAGGACAGGTGACAGGAACTTACACAAGCTGTGTACGGACAGGACAGGTAACAGGAACTAAGGCAAGCTCTGTACGGACAGGACAGGTGACAGGAACTAACACAAGCTGTGTACGGACATGACAGGTGACAGGAACTTACACAAGCTCTGTACGGACAGGACAGGTGACAGGAACTTACACAAGCTCTGTACGGACAGGACAGGTGACAGGAACTTACACAAGCTCTGTACGGACAGGACAGGTAACAGGAACTAAGGCAAGCTCTGTACGGACAGGACAGGTGACAGGAACTTACACAAGCTCTGTACGGACAGGACAGGTGACAGGAACTTACACAAGCTCTGTACGGACAGGACAGGTGACAGGAACTAAGGCAAGCTCTGTACGGACAGGACAGGTGACAGGAACTTACACAAGCTCTGTACGGACAGGACAGGTGACAGGAACTAACACAAGCTCTGTACGGACAGGACAGGTGACAGGAACTTACACAAGCTGTGTACGGACAGGACAGGTAACAGGAACTAAGGCAAGCTCTGTACGGACAGGACAGGTGACAGGAACTAAGGCAAGCTCTGTACGGACAGGACAGGTAACAGGAACTAAGGCAAGCTCTGTACGGACAGGACAGGTGACAGGAACTTACACAAGCTGTGTACGGACAGGACAGGTGACAGAAACTCACGCAAGCTCTGTACGGACAGGACAGGTGACAGGAACTTACACAAACTGTGTACGGACAGGACAGGTAACAGGAACTAAGGCAAGCTCTGTACGGACAGGACAGGTGACAGGAACTTACACAAGCTGTGTACGGACAGGACAGGTAACAGGAACTAAGGCAAGCTCTGTACGGACAGGACAGGTGACAGGAACTAACACAAGCTGTGTACGGACAGGACAGGTGACAGGAACTTACACAAGCTCTGTACGGACAGGACAGGTGACAGGAACTTACACAAGCTGTGTACGGACAGGACAGGTAACAGGAACTAAGGCAAGCTCTGTACGGACAGGACAGGTGACAGGAACTAAGGCAAGCTCTGTACGGACAGGACAGGTGACAGGAACTTACACAAGCTCTGTACGGACAGGACAGATGACAGGAACTTACACAAGCTCTGTACGGACAGGACAGGTGACAGGAACTTACACAAGCTGTGTACGGACAGGACAGGTAACAGGAACTAAGGCAAGCTCTGTACGGACAGGACAGGTGACAGGAACTAACACAAGCTGTGTACGGACAGGACAGGTGACAGGAACTAACACAAGCTGTGTACGGACAGGACAGGTAACAGGAACTAAGGCAAGCTCTGTACGGACAGGACAGGTGACAGGAACTAACACAAGCTGTGTACGGACAGGACAGGTGACAGGAACTAACACAAGCTGTGTACGGACAGGACAGGTAACAGGAACTAAGGCAAACTCTGTACGGACAGGACAGGTGACAGGAACTAACACAAGCTGTGTACGGACAGGACAGGTGACAGAAACTAAGGCAAGCTCTGTACGGACAGTGCAGGTGACAGGAACTAAGGCAAGCTCTGTACGGACAGGACAGATGACAGGAACTAACACAAGCTGTGTACGGACAGGACAGATGACAGGAACTAACACAAGCTCTGTACGGACAGGACAGGTGACAGGAACTTTCACAAGCTCTGTACGGACAGGACAGGTGACAGAAACTCACGCAAGCTCTGTGCGAAGAGGAGTCACCATGGCATCAACAGAGAACGTCTGCAGAGAAAAGAAAATGAAAAAAGGCCAGAGGCTGCTGGCTGCTGCTGGAATTCTTCGTATTTGGCTCAAGAGGGACTGCCAGCAATATTCATGGATGCTAATGTTGCTACTTCTCACCGCCTGTCTGCATGCAGTGTCTGTCAGAGATCCGGGCGTGTGAGTAAGTGCGTGTGTCACTAATGCAAGTCCGGGAAGGACTGGCGCGTTCCCAATCTTCCACAAACACTTCCGGGTTTTCTTGCGGAACTGCGCTGCACGTTCCGTGCAGACCAAGGTGTTGAAGTCTTGGCGTGCCAGCTGAGTCCTCCGACATCCCATAATGGATCTGTAATTGACCATAGCGAGGGCGGATCATCACTGCCACGTCTGGATGCCTGTTCCTTGTGCAGCGGAGATGTCGACTGCGTCTCCCTCTAATCCAGCCTGGCTTGCCTCCCCACTCCGCATTCCAAGGCAGCACCGCCCTTGATTCCCGTCCCTGCCTAGCACTCGGGCGCCTCCAGACCAGCCCCAGAGCCTGAGAGCCTTCCTGTCTGTGTTTTTTTTAATAATTTTGGTAGACTTCGCAACACGTCATCCCACTGGCCTCTCATTCATACTGCTTTTCCATGTACTTGCCTCTCTCTCTCTCTCTCTCTCTCTCTCTCTCTCTCTCTCTCTCTCTCTCTCTCTCTCTCTCTCTCGCTCTCTCTCTCTCGCTCTCTCTATCTCTCTCTCTATCTTTCTCTATCTTTTTCTATCTTTCTCGCTCGCTCTCGCTCGCTCGCTTTGTCGCTCCCCGCCCCCCTCTCTCTCTTTCTCCTCTCTCTCTCTCTCTCTCTCTCTCTCTCTCTCTCTCTCTCTCTCTCTCTCTCTCTCTCTCTCTCTCTCTCTCAAATGCTTGAATTTCTGCTTCGGATTGTTTGTGCATGATGGATTAACTCGATGCTTTGCAAATTATGACGCAAAAATGTGTAGATCTGTGAGCACTTACTTATATCGTGCATTTAACAGAAGACAGATAGCCACGCAAATGAGAGAAGTTGATGAATGACGTGGATTCTGAGTTCCTTTTACCGGGCTGAAGGCCTATACAATAACGATTGTCGTTCGTTTGTTCGCTCTTTCTATGTGTCTGTCTCTCTCTTTCTGTCTGTCTCTCTATGTCTCTCTCTCTTTCTGTCTGTCTCTCTCTTTCTGTCTGTCTCTCTCTTTCTGTCTCTCTCTATGTCTCTCTCTCTCTCTCTCTCTCTCTCTCTCTCGCTCGCTCGCTCGCTCTCACTCTCTCTCTTTCTCTCTCTCTCTCACTCTCTCTCTCTCTCTCTCTCTCTCTCTCTCTCTCTCTCTCTCTCTCTCTCTCTCTCTCTCTCTCTCTCTCCCTCTTCCTCTCTCGCTCGCTCTTTCTTATTATGCTCACACACAATCGCGCGCGCACACACAAACACACTCACACACACACACACACACACACACACGCGCGCGCGCGCGCACACGCGCGCTTATTTTTCGTTTTGAGACGCAGTGCGGGAGCTTAAGACATAACGGTTCCAAAGTCACTGACACGTTTTTCCTGAGAATAATGCGTCGTCGGTAATCGCATACAAAATAAGCGTATGCGCTTTGTCTTTTGTTTCTTTCCTTTATACGCCTTCGTCCATTTCTGCACCCACCTGCAGTGCTGTACATCTTACCGTGGTGGCCTATGACCGTAAAGAATGGTCCTGCACTGATGTTGTGAAGTAAATAGTTGGAGAACGAGTGTGTGTATGAGTAGGAGTCGTTCCCACCTCCTGTACGGCGAATGTTTAGAGTTCCGATACGCATTAATGCTGTTAATCCCAACTTAAACCGCTTCGTGGATTACCTCTTCCACATCTACGATTCGCCACAAGCAGTGCTCTACCAGATGATTCTTCATTAAACAGCATATTGTCTTTATTGAGGAATCAGAGAGTTCGTCATGTTTGAGGAGGAAAAGACAGGCACCACCAACTGTCGACCTTCATTTCTCTTGTGTAAAACTGGGACCAGGACAGTGGCGGGCCGTAAGTGTCGACAGCTCGCATGCTCTCCCCACTGTCTCCCGCGCAGTTCTCTGCCCTGGGAACTCTCCGGGCTTGAAGGAGAAATGAACACCGCTAAATAACGAGGCTGCGGCCCATGTGGCCGGCGTGATCTTGGTGGAGGGCAGCAGGCGTTTTCAGTCACCAGGCTATGTGGCCAGCAGGCACGAGAAGCTCTGTCTTGCAGTTTGCAGACAGGAAGAAAGTAGAGGACAGGCGCTCCCACCGCCCCTGTCCTGGCTCGACTGCAACGCCGGGCCTGTCGTTTGGACTTTGTCCCGTGACGGATGACGAAATGATAGCACGTCTCACGGTGGGGCCAGGCCGTGAAGTGCGGGGTGTGGGGTGCAGCAGGGGACTGGCGCCTAGTTGCCAGCACTGTGCAGTGTGGGGAGGGACAGCGGCAAAAAGAGGGACCGAGGCCCCGCGGATTGATCAGGGCACGGGAGGCACAGGAACAGTGTTTGCCACTCAGGAATACGCGCCTCCGTGGGAACCGGCTCCAGATTACAGCACTTTGGGCAATGACGGATTG
Source organism: Theodoxus fluviatilis (assembly GCA_034096865.1). NCBI lineage: Eukaryota > Metazoa > Mollusca > Gastropoda > Cycloneritida > Neritidae > Theodoxus > Theodoxus fluviatilis. The sequence goes on from JAWQFJ010018283.1 coordinate 67,321, forward strand.
CCCGCCATTATTTCATAGAGCCACACAATGGCTACCCATGACGAGGATCAATCAGGTCGATTTGAGAAAAAGGTTAACCGAGTAAACGCCAAGCGCTCGGGAAAGAAATCTGAATGAATGACGAAGGCAAGGAGGAGGACGACGACGATGAGAGCCGCAGAAGCATTTCCAATGACCTGCCGAGGAATAGCAATCACCACATCGTCTCATGGACGCTGACTGCCAGATAACCTGAATTTGAGGACACCACGCTCCGCTTTAATGCGTGCACTCTCCAGACGTGGATGATACACTTCATTCGTCCTAATTTGTTCTTTTGTCGGTCACCTTTTCGCCACGTTTTACGCGTCATTAGCCAGGGACTTGGCATGGGAATGCAAATTAAAAAGGGACCGAGAGGGACGTGTTGTATGACAGTCTGCACTTTTCGTCCTCCATCCCAGCCTAACTGTTGGATGTGCAGTTGGGCGGAGAGCTCTTTAATCGTCTTGATAGAGGCTGCCAGGGGATAATTATGCTGATGACGATAATGTGGCTCTATTGCTTCCCCATTGACCCGTGTGGCCCGCAGTGGCGTCCTTCCGTCTGCCTGTCTGCGTGCTGGCGGTCATGAAACCCGTGCTGTGTTGCCCTGTATTGCCCTGTGTTGCCCTGTGTTGCCCTGTGTTGCCTGCATTGCCCTGTGTTGCTCTGTGTTGCCCTGTGTTGCCCTGTATTACCCTGTATTGCCCTGTGTTGCCCTGTGTTGCCTGCATTGCCCTGTGTTGCTCTGTGTTGCCCTGTATTGTCCTGTGTTGCTCTGTGTTGCCCTGTATTGCCCTGTATTGCCCTGCATCGCCCTGTGTTGCCTTGTGTTGCCCTGTATTGCCCTGTGTTGCCCTGTATTGCCCTGTATTGCCCTGCATTGCCCTGTGTTGCTCTGTGTTGCCCTGCATTGTCTTGTGTTGCTCTGTGTTGCCCTGTATTGCCCTGCATTGCCCTGTGTTTCTCTGTGTTGCCTTGTTGCCCAGTGCTGTCTTGTTGCCCAGTGCTGTCTTGTTGCCCAGTGCTGTCTTGTTGCCCAGTGCTGTCTTGTTGCCCAGTGCTGTCTTGTTGCTCAGTGCTGTCTTGTTGCTCAGTGCTGTCTTGTTGCCCAGTGCTGTCTTGTTGCCCAGTGCTGTCTTGTTGCCCAGTGCTGTCTTGTTGCTCAGTGCTGTCTTGTTGCCCAGTGCTGTCTTGTTGCCCAGTGCTGTCTTGTTGCCCAGTGCTGTCTTGTTGCCCAGTGCTGTCTCGTTGCCCAGTGCTGTCTTGTTGCTCAATGCTGTCTTGTTGCCCGCTGTATAGCTGCCCAATGCTGTCTTGTTGCTCAATGCTGTATTTTTGCCCAGTGCTGTCTCGTTGCCCAGTGCTGTATAGCTGCCCAATGCTGTCTTGTTGCTCAATGCTGTATTTTTGCCCAGTGCTGTCTCGTTGCCCAGTGCTGTCTTGTTGCTCAATGCTGTATTTTTGCCCAGTGCTGTCTCGTTGCCCAGTGCTGTATAGCTGCCCAATGCTGTCTTGTTGCTCAATGCTGTATTTTTGCCCAGTGCTGTCTTGTTGCCCAGTGCTGTCTCGTTGCCCAGTGCTGTCTTGTTGCCCAGTGCTGTCTTGTTGCCCAGTGCTGTCTTGTTGCCCAGTGCTGTATAGCTGCCCAATGCTGTCTTGTTGCTCAATGCTGTATTTTTGCCCAGTGCTGTCTTGTTGCCCAGTGCTGTCTTGTTGCCCAGTGCTGTGTTGTTGCCCAGTGCTGTCTTGTTGCTCAATGCTGTATAGCTGCCCAATGCTGTCTTGTTGCCCAGCGCTGTCTTGTTGCCCAGTGCTGTCTTGTTGCCCAATGCTGTCTTGTTGCCCAGTGCTGTCTTGTTGCTCAATGCTGTCTTGTTGCTCAGTGCTGTATTGTTGCCCAGTGCTGTCTTGTTGCTCAGTGCTGTCTTGTTGCCCAGTGCTGTCTTGTTGCTCAATGCTGTCTTGTTGCTCAATGCTGTCTTGTTTGCCCAGTGCTGTCTTGTTGCCCAGTGCTGTCTTGTTGCTCAATGCTGTCTTGTTGCCCAGTGCTGTCTTGTTGCTCAGTGCTGTCTTGTTGCTCAATGCTGTCTTGTTGCCCAGTGCTGTCTTGTTGCTCAGTGCTGTCTTGTTGCTCAATGCTGTCTTGTTGCCCAGTGCTGTCTTGTTGCTCAATGCTGTCGTGTTGCTCAATGCTGTCTTGTTGCCCAGTGCTGTCTTGTTGCCCAGTGCTGTCTTGTTGCCCAATGCTGTCTTGTTGCCCAGTGCTGTCTTGTTGCTCAGTGCTGTCTTGTTGCCCAGTGTTGTCTTGTTGCTCAGTGCTGTCTTGTTGCTCAATGCTGTCTTGTTGCCCAGTGCTGTCTTGTTGCCCAGTGCTGTCTTGTTGCCCAATGCTGTCTTGTTGCCCAGTGCTGTCTTGTTGCTCAGTGCTGTCTTGTTGCTCAATGCTGTCTTGTTGCCCAGTGCTGTATTGTTTCTCAATGCTGTCTTGTTGCCCAGTGCTGTCTTGTTGCTCAATGCTGTCTTGTTGCCCAGTGCTGTATTGTTGCTCAATGCTGTCTTGTTGCCCAGTGCTGTCTTGTTGCTCAGTGCTGTCTTGTTGCTCAATGCTGTCTTGTTGCCCAGTGCTGTCTTGTTGCTCAATGCTGTCTTGTTGCCC
>JAWQFJ010018283.1:77500-87500 GCA_034096865.1 Theodoxus fluviatilis
CCCTCCCTCCCTCCCTAACAACCCACTCGCCACCTGAACTCCACTTTCTCACCGTAGGCAGGAGACAGCCAGGTACTACCAAGGTTTCCGAGCGCGCCCTGGGGTTCCCACCTGTGTTGGGCAGGGGGTCTGTTGACGCACGCCGTGTTGTGGCTTTTAGGGCCCAGACCGCCTGTCAGTCCAAACTTTTATTCAATTTTAGCTGATGCCGAGCTATGTCGTCGGGAAACTCGAAATGCAGTCTCTGCGTTGAAACGTAAATGCGCCACTCAGTCCAGCTCACCTTGAGTTTGGCGGGTTAATGGCGCTCTGAAAGGATATCAAATTGATAAGAGGAAGAGTTTTGTGAGGTGGAGGCAGATTTGATAAAAGTGAATGATTTGTGTGGCGAACTCTCCGGGTTTTGAAGGCCAGGTCGGTGCTGCGCAGAATGAGCCACCGACTGCGGGACAAGCGTTCTCAGTGCCGCCCATAACGTGCGACGCCGTTGCATCGCAGTCAGTTCCTCCGACATGCCTTGCAGCGCCCTTCTCCCTTACACTGCCACTTCCCCTCCTTCTCTCTCTCGCCCCCCACCACCCCCCCCACCCCCCCCCCCACCCCCCCCCCCCCCATCTTACCCCCCCCCCCCCCCCCCCTTCCAAGTCACACTCTTCCCGCTTGTCCCACCGACAGCAGAGCGCGTCTTACAACGAGCTTCACCTTCACAACAGCTTCAACACTACGTAGTCCCGGACCAATCCATCCCAGTGCCTGGCTACCCAGCGTGAGCTAACGGTGTCAGAGGTCGGCCCTGACGCTGTCGTAACTTGCCACCAGCACCCCTAACTTTCCCTCAAGACTCGCACGCTAATGTTGTTCTGTAGTTTGAAAGGCCATGAAAAGTCTGAAGTAACAGAACAGAGACAGACGAACGCAAGTTTCAGTAGTTTGTCTTTCAAACAGGGAGTGATGCACCTGTCTGCAGTCATGGCGGGACTCCACAGGTCTAGAGACTGACTCCTTTGTCGCACACGATGTGAAACAGTCTTTCCTGGTCCAGTCTTGAAGTACATCGTCGCAGAATGTTTTTAGGAGTCGGTGGAGATGTCTGTGAAGATGAACGAGGAGTCTGTGGAGGAAGAATGAGGAGTCTGTGGAGGTAGAATGAGGTGTGTGTGAAGGTAGAATGAGGAGTGTGTGGAGGTAGAATGAGGTGTGTGTGGAGGTAGAATGAGGAGTGTGCGGAGGTAGAATGAGGTGTCAGTGAAGCTAGAATGAGGAGTCTGTGGAGGTAGATGAAGTGTCTGTGAAGCTAGAATGAGGAGTGTGAGGAGGTAGAATGAGGTGTCTGTGGAGGTAGAATGAGGAGTCTGTGGAGGTAGAATGAGGAGTCTGTGGAGGTAGAATGAGGAGTCTGTGGAGGTAGAATGAGGTGTCTGTGGAGGTAGAATGAGGTGTCTGTGGAGGTAGAATGAGAAGTCTGCGGTAGAATGAGGGGTCTGTAGAGGTAGAATGAGCAGTGTGTGGAGGTAGAATGAAGTGTCTGTGGAGGTAGAATGAGGAGTCTGTGGAGGTAGAATGAGAAGTCTGAGGTAAAATGTAGAGTCTGTGGAGGTAGAATGAGAAGTCTGAGGTAGAATGTAGAGTCTGTGGAGGTAGAATGAGAAGTCTGAGGTAGAATGAGGTGTGTGTGGAGGTAGAATGAGGTGTCTGTGGAGGTAGAATGAGGTGTCTGTGGAGGTAGAATGAGAAGGGTGTGGAGGTAGAATGAGAAGTCTGAAGAGGTAGAATGATGAATCCTTGGAGGTAGAATGAGGTGTCTGTGGAGGTAGAATGAGGAGTGTGTGGAGGTAGAATGAGGAGTGTGTGGAGGTAGAATGAGGAGTGTGTGGAGGTAGAATGAGGAGTCTGTGGATCTAGAATGAGGAGTATGTGGATCTAGAATGAGGAGTCTGTGGAGGTAGAATGAAGAGTGTGTGGAGCTAGAATGAGGAGTCTGTGGATCTAGAATGAGGAGTCTGTGGAGGTAGAATGAAGAGTGTGTGGAGGTAGAATGAGGAGTCTGTGGAGGTAGAATGAGGTGTCTGTGGAGGTAGAATGAGGTGTCTGTGGAGGTAGAATGAGGAGTCTGTGGAGGTAGAATGAGGAGTCTGTGGAGGTAGAATGAGGAGTCTGTGGAGGTAGAATGAGGTGTCTGGGGAGGTAGATTGAGGAATCTGTGGAGGTAGAATGAGGAATCTGTGGAGGTAGAATGAGGAGTCTGTGGAGGTAGAATGAGGAGTCTGTGGAGGTAGAATGATGAATCCTTGGAGGTAGAATGAGGAGTCTGTGGAGGTAGAATGAGGTGTCTGTGGAGGTAGAATGAGGTGTCTGTGGAGGTAGAATGAGAAGTGTGTGGAGGTAGAATGAGAAGTCTGTAGAGGTAGAATGATGAATCCTTGGAGGTAGAATGAGGTGTCTGTAGAGGTAGAATGAGGAGTGTGTGGAGGTAGAATGAGGAGTGTGTGGAGGTAGAATGAGGAGTGTGTGGAGGTAGAATGAGGAGTCTGTGGAGGTAGAATGAGGTGTCTGTGGAGGTAGAATGTGGATTGTGTGGAGGTAGAATGAGGAGTCTGTGGAGGTAGAGTGAGGTGTCTGTGGAGGTAGAATGAGAAGTCTGCGGTAGAATGAGGGGTCTGTAGAGGTAGAATGAGCAGTGTGTGGAGGTAGAATGAGGTGTCTGTGGAGGTAGAATGAGGAGTCTGTGGAGGTAGAATGAGAAGTCTGAGGTAAAATGTAGAGTCTGTGGAGGTAGAATGAGGAGTCTGTGGAGGTAGAATGAGGAGTCTGTGGAGGTAGAATGAGGAGTCTGTGGATCTAGAATGAGGAGTATGTGGATCTAGAATGAGGAGTCTGTGGAGGTAGAATGAAGAGTGTGTGGAGCTAGAATGAGGAGTCTGTGGAGCTAGAATGAGGAGTGTGTGGAGGTAGAATGTGGATTGTGTGGAGGTAGAATGAGGAGTCTGTGGAGGTAGAATGAGGTGTCTGTGGAGGTAGAATGTGGATTGTGTGGAGGTAGAATGAGGAGTCTGTGGAGGTAGAATGAGGTGTCTGTGGAGGTAGAATGAGAAGTCTGCGGTAGAATGAGGGGTCTGTAGAGGTAGAATGAGCAGTGTGTGGAGGTAGAATGAGGTGTCTGTGGAGGTAGAATGAGGAGTCTGTGGAGGTAGAATGAGAAGTCTGAGGTAGAATGTAGAGTCTTTGGAGGTAGAATGAGAAGTCTGAGGTAGAATGAGGAGTGTGCGGAGCTAGAATGAGATGTCTGGAGCTAGAATGATAAAAAGCCTCCAATTTCAAGCCAGAATACGAGGGTCTACAAAGTGACTCCGTTGATGGCGTTGGTGTTATAGACAAGAAATCGGCACTGACTGTTCGTGGCTTTCCCGTGTACGTACTCCTCCATGCAAACTCGTCCATGTCGCCACCACCTCCATGCACACATGTAAACTTTACCCTGAACAGTCAATGCAAGACGCTGGTCGTAAAGTGGTGGCTAGACGTGCCTGTAAAGGGAAAGCAAGACAGACTTTGTTTCCTAGGGTCGGCTTCCCTTGCTGCATACCGTTCTGTTTACCTCTGCGTCGGCTCATGTCCACGTGCACGCAATACCGAGCCTGCAATGAAGACGGCTTTTCCATTGTCCCACGGAACACGACTCCACTGCATCAACATACTGGTGCCGCCGAAGCTGCCACAGCCGCCAGAGCTCCGTTCCTTGGCGGACAGCGTCAGGTCCTTGAACCTCCGAGCCAGGCTCCGTGAGTGGCCTTGCTACAGCTGGCTTCCTGAGGCTGTCGGCAGACGCAGAAATCGCGTCTGCAAAATTTTATAACTCAAACGTCTTCATATAACTCTCTGCACCCTTGATTCGGCCGCATCTATGTACGCACGTAGGTTGAACTGAGAGAGAGAGAGAGAGAGAGAGAGAGAGAGAGAGAGAGAGAGAGAGAGAGAGAGAGAGAGAGAGAGAGAGAGAGAGAGAGAGGGGGGGGGAGAGAGAGACAGAGAGAGAGAGACAGACAGAGAGAGAGAGAGAGAGAGAGAGAGAGAGAGAGAGAGAGAGAGAGAGAGAGAAAGAGAGAGAGAGAGAGAGGGATTCTTTACAGGAAAATACGCTTTCCGATGCAAATTGGCTGTTCTGCAAACCAATACCACTGAAGGCAGTGTGTGAAGTTGAAGACCCGTGATTTGTGGCCTTGCTAATTGCGCTTGTTGAGCAGAACGAGGGACGCTGTGCAGGGTTTGGTCCGAGGCCTGGGGCTGTGCTGATCACGTGACATCGAGAGAGGGGGCCCAGTCTGCTCCCCCTCCCAGCCAGCTCGGGGCGTCAAGAAGCGGTGTCAACGTTGGCACTCGCTCAAAGACTGGACTCTGGCCATGAATTAGGCAGCAGCTCGTCAGCGTCGTGCGGCAGCAAACGCAATTTGCATCCCACCCTTGGGGAGAGAAGAAGACGGAGGCTCGGTGATGGCCCTTTATTGCGGACAATGCCTCGCTGCCATTGCCCGGGGTTTTGCTGATTGAGGCGGAGCTCGTCAGATTAGGACAGCGGAAACGCTGAGGTAGACATTTGGGAGTGCGTGTTTTTCCTCGGATAAAAGCAACCAACTCCGCGTGACGCACTCAGCTGTCTCATTGCTGCGGAAATGATGAACGGGTGTTTTTCCCCTCGCATCGAGTGATTAGAGTGAAATCATACTGGGCTGCCGATTGTCTATTGACCCAGTGAAGTTTTACGGCCTGGCTCAGTGAAAAAGACAGAGAACTCTGCGCTTTAAAATCAGCATTGCAACCAGTAATGGCAAGTCTCCTTCGATGCGGCACACTGTTCATGTAAAAATCAGAAAGGATTCTTGCACCTGCCTACCCCTTTTTTCGAAAGTCTTCGCGCCTTGAAATTGTTTCCGCCACCCTTGTTCCGAAGTAAACTTGAAGATATTTATTTGCCCATCAGCATAGTTGGGCTCTAACGATCGTTATTGCCACTGCGCTTTTCACTCGAGAGTCTATTACCAAATCAGCATTACATCCAGGATGAACGAGACGCGTTGCGACAGCGTTTTTGTTCATGCAGCTCTAGGCAGTGTGTAGAGGTGGATGCGTGGGTTACTCCGTACACGCCACGGCGCCAGGCCTCCTTTGGTCTGCTTGCATTTCCCACCTTCCTGCAGCCAGTCCGCTCACGTGCCCGGTCCAGACGCTCTCCGCGCACGGCGACTGCGTGCAGATCGCTCCCTGGGCGTTCCGGGGCTCTGGGGAGCGTTTTGGCGGCTTTCACGCCCGCCATTACCGCAGTCTGTGCCCCCCGGGGAGCGGAGTCGATGTGTGGCGTGCTGAGGGACTCGTTTGGAGTCCAGACATTCACATCGCGTCGCCCCCCAGTCCTCCCTGCAGCCAGCCTGCCTTTGGGTGTAGGAGAGGACCCCCTGCCCACAGAGCTAAGCGTTACTCTGTGTTGTGGCGGAGTGTCTTGCTGCAAGGAAGTCCGGGGAAGGAAGTGTCCGTTGTCTGTAGAGACGGATGTCTGTGTGGAGTCCAGTCCGGGGGCAGCAGGCACTCTGGACGCCGCTTGAGAGGCTGTCTGGTCCCCGCCTGCCCAATTAGTCCTTTTTTCAAGGTCTGGCTGCTGCCCTGACGGGGAAGTGCAGCCGGGGCAGTGCCAAGAGGGCGACTGGACCTCCTAGGTACTCCCACAGGCCGCGTCTTCCTGTAGTGTCTGTCGTCATCACACGTCCGGAGACTTGCCCTGGCAGCGGCGTTTGTCAGCCCTGCCGTGAAAACGTGGCTTTCACACCGCGTACACGCCTTTGCAAGCAAGAAATTCTAGGGATTGGACACGAGAACACCTAATCATTTTATGCATGGCGAACTGGGCAGATACCCCATGATGATAAATAGTACCATTAAGGTAATAAAATATTATAGTAGTGAAAGATTCTCATGCTATTCTACCTTTAAAGATCTGTTTGGTCTAGAAGAATATTTCAGTTATTTCACTATCAAAAAGTTTCGTGACACCTTTCTTCTGGTTCGGTTAGGAATAAATAATCTTATGGTCAACCAGCGCTACATCAACGACAGGAGGAACATTACGTGTCCATCTTGTAACGTGGTGGAAGAAGAAAGCCATTTTCTCTTTGAATGCTGTGTTAATAGTAAACTAAGAGAAAAATACATCACACCCCACTTACATCCATATATATGTAAGGAGGCACGCTAGCTGGATTTTGAAGGGATCAAGCCTCCGGACAACAAGGGATGTAGCCATGTTTATTTTCTATGCCCTGAAACTTAGAGAGAAGAAAAATGCTGTACATGTACGTGGATAGAAATTCATAATGCACTGTATTAGTGCAACCTCTATCCTGGTATTCATTTATGACAAAGTTGGAGATGTTCATGTTGACACACATCAATTTGTTCATAAATTTCTAATGGGTTGTCGGCCTACTGATTAAACTTCGTTCGTTCGTTCTCTCTCTCTCTCTCTCTCTCTCTCTCTCTCTATATATATATATATATATATATATATCTGTCTCTTTCTCTGTGTGTGTGTCTCTCTGTGTGTCTCTCTGTCTCTGTCTCTCTCTCTCTGTCCCTCTCTGTCTGTCTGTCTCTCTCTCTGTCTCTCTGTCTCTCTGTCTCTCTCTCTCTCTCTATCTCTCTCTATCTCTCTCTCTCTCCGTCTCTCTCTCTCTCTATCTCTATCTCTCTCTCACTACCTCAAACTCTCTTAGTTCTTCTCCCCAGTCAGATTAGCCACACGCACTTTTCACTCTTCGTTGGATCGAGGAGAAACGCTGCCGTCTGGTGTACGTTGCTGTCCGTCACCGCAGGCAGCCTTGGCAGGTGGTGACGTGAAATAGACACATTGGAGCTGTGGCTGCTGAGGTGTGTCCGAAGTGTCTCTTTGAAAGGCGTGACATGCGCAGTACCGGTCAACACTGAAGTACTCACTTTCCATAAGTCCATTACCATAATCAGGCACTTTTATATGTCTTGGGGCATTGCTCTATATTTCATCGAGTTAATGAGATTAAAAAATGAGTTGACTTACTTCATGTTGAACTTTAGCGAGCATTTGCTCTTCTTTTTTTTAACATTCCTGATTTATTTCGTGCATCGAATTTGAAAAAAGAGCAGGTTCTGCTGTGAAATCTCCTTTAATTAATTAGACTTTGTTTTTGATCTCATAAACATGAAAAATAACAGGGATTTTAAAAACTTAGATTGAATCTTCCATTGTAATTACCACCAAAAATAAAATAATCAGACGACCTTCTTATTTTACCACAGCAGCACTGTTGTTGCGCAGTATCACGGACAGCCTGGGCTTCAGCCAGCCGCTTGCACCTTCCGCTGTGGGCATGAAGACGCGTTCTTCAAGGCGCGGCTTGATGGAGGCTCTGTCCCTTCCTAGCTCCTTGCACGCTGGCAAAGGCCGTCCCTTCCTAGCTCCTTGCACTGTCCATCTCCACCTGGAAGTTGCGTCTGCTCTGGACACGGCTCCGTGACTATCAGGCAGGAGGCGGGGCATGGGGTTGCGGCGGGGGGGGGGGGGGGGGGGGGTGGCGAAGAGACAGCAGAGGGGAGGCACACGCCAGCAGTTTTGGACGGCCTCTAACTAATTTCTGGTAACGAATCGCGTGTCAGGCCTGACCTTTGACATCACTCGTGGCTTCAGGGCGTTGACTTCCTCCCATTCTCATTTGCCTGCATCTCAGCCGCGGATCTCTCTCCCCCTTCTCCCCCTCCTCCCCCTCTACAGGAGCATTTTCAGCCGTCCCTGCCTTCCTTCCTCCCCCTTGCCTCTTCCTCCCTCTTACCTCATCCTCTCCCTTGCCTCATTCTCTCCCTTGCCTCATCCTCTTCCTTGCCTCTTCCTCTCCCTTGCCTCTTCCTCTCCCTTGCCTCATCCTCTCTCTTGCCTCATCCTCTCCCTTGCCTCATCCCCTCCCTTGCCTCATCCTCTCTCTTGCCTCTTCCTCTCCCTTGCCTCATCCCCTCCCTTGCCTCATCCTCTCCCTTTCCTCATCCTCTCCCTTACCTCATCCTCTCCCTTGCCTCATCTTCTCCCTTGCCTCATCCTCTCCCTTGCCTCATCCTCTCCCTTGCCCCATCCTCTCCCTTGCCTCATCCTCTCCCTTGCCTCATCCTCTCCCTTGCCTCATCCTCCCTCTTTACTCATCCTCTCTTTTGCCTCATCCTCTCCCTTGCCTCATCCTCTCTCTTGCCTCATCCTCTCCCTTGCCTCATCCTCCCCTTTGTCTCATCCTCTCCATTGCCTCATCCTCTCCCTTGCCTCATCCTCTCCCTTGCCTCATCCTCTCTTTTGCCTCATCCTCTCCCTTGCCTCATCCTCTCCCTTGCCTCATCCTCCCCCTTGCCTCATCCTCCCTCTTTCCTCATCCTCTCTTTTGCCTCATCCTCTCCCTTGCCTCATCCTCCCCCTTGCCTCATCCTCTCTCTTGCCTCATCCTCTCCCTTGCCTCGTCCTCTCCCTTGCCTCAGCCTCTCCCTTGCCTCGTCCTCTCCCTTGCCTCATCCTCTCCCTTGCCTCATCCTCTCCCTTGCCTCATCCTCTCCCTTGCCTCATCCTCTTCCTTGCCTCTTCCTCCCCTTTGCCTCATCCTCTTCCTTGCCTCATCCTCTTCCTTGCCTCTTTTTCTCCTACTGACTCTGCATTGGTTTGCAAACTGCTGATTAGTAATGTCATTCTCCGGCGTCACTCTATACCTTACAGCGTCTTTACATATTTTTTAACACCCGAAAAAATACAGCATTGCGGCAATTTTACTCCGATCAATTTCCCAACTGCAGTCTAATTGTAGGTGATGGTGACTTTAGCCTGCCTTTGGTCGTGTCGTTTTATGCAATTGTACGGCTTGGAAACCTCTCTTCTTTCCACGCAGAGCTTCAGCCCATTTTGCTGTGAAAGCTGCGCCGTGTCGGGTTTCGAAACTGCCAGGGACAGGATGGCGGAAAGGTAATCCAAGAAGCAGCGGAACGATCTGCGCTGTTGTGCCAGTCACACCTGCCTTGGCTCCTGTGTTGGCTCCTGTGAGGCCTCGTCTGAATCACGTGTGTGCAGGACTGCACCTGTGGGCAGACTGTTCCCAATCTGGTACTTACAATGCGCGGAAATCAAGGAGAACCACCCGTACATCGCGCCGTACCGGGTGCAGTCCTCTCGCGTCAGCCTGGAGGAGGCGTTTGTGAGCTGTACGTTCGCGTCACGCCTCTGGTTTAACACCGCCGGTCGAGGCGTCCTCACGCCTCTCATTGTGGTGGCGATCAGTTGGTGCAGGTCGGCGTCCTCATCAGTGGTTAATGAGCTGACGTCAGCTTCTGAGCCAGCCTAAAGACGGGCCCGGATGGGGAAGACTTGCATCGACAGGAAGTACACTCCACCATCAGACTGTGGGCGTGGAGTGACGACCTCAAACGAAGGGCCTCACTCTGACTAACGAGGCGCGCCGCCAGCAAAGACTTGCGAGATGCAGAGATAGGGAGTTATTAGCCACGTCTTTGAACCCGCGACACCAGGCGGATTGGCCGCGATACGTTTAACACGTTTGCAACTAATTCTGCAGATCATTTCTGACGAAGGCGAAATAAGAATCTAGGGTGTGATGGATGGGGCACCGTGCTGTTCCTCCCAGACGGACCACCTGCTATCCGTGCGGCGTCAGTCGGACGTGCGGTACATGTCTGTGGGGAGAGCCTGTGCGTGGCTGCAGGAGAAAAGCCTGGTAGACGGTGAATCTGAAAGCTGCTGCCTTGCTGAGCCACTCTGTAGAGGGAGCCACTGCAGCGTCCATGGCAGTCACTCTGTCCGAGGCCGTGAGGCCAGCATGGGGCTTGGTGGTCGAGTGGTCAGCGCGCTTGACCTGCAATCACTTGCGACAAGGAGGTGCGGCGTTTGAAGCTGCGCGCATCCCGGAGTTGCTTCCCTTGGCAGGGTGCTGCATTGACTTTG
>JAWQFJ010018285.1:0-12500 GCA_034096865.1 Theodoxus fluviatilis
TATCTATCTATCTATCTNTCTATCTATCTATCTATCTATCTATCTATCTATCTATCTATCTATCTATCTATCTATCTATCTATCTATCTATCTATCTATCTATCTATCTATCTATCTATCTATCTATCTATCTATCTATCTATCTATCTATCTATCTATCTATCTATCTATCTATCTATCTATCTATCTATCTATCTATCTATCTATCTATCTATCTATCTATCTATCTATCTATCTATCTATCTATCTATCTATCTATCTATCTACCTACCTACCTACCTACCTACCTACCTACCTACCTACCTACCTACCTACCTACCTACCTACCTACCTACCTATCTATCTATCTATCTATCTATCTATCTATCTATCTATCTATCTATCTATCTATCTATCTATCTATCTATCTATCTATCTATCTATCTATCTATCTATCTATCTATCTATCTATCTATCTATCTATCTATCTATCTATCTATCTATCTATCTATCTATCTATCTATCTATCTATCTATCTATCTATCTATCTATCTATCTATCTATCTATCTATCTATCTATCTATCTATCTATCTATCTATCTATCTATCTATCTATCTATCTATCTATCTATCTATCTATCTATCTATCTATCTATCTATCTATCTATCTATCTATCTATCTATCTATCTATCTATCTATCTATCTATCTATCTATCTATCTATCTATCTATCTATCTATCTATCTATCTATCTATCTATCTATCTATCTATCTATCTATCTATCTATCTATCTATCTATCTATCTATCTATCTATCTATCTATCTATCTATCTATATGTCTGTCTGTCTGTCTGTCTGTCTGTCTGTCTGTCTGTCTGTCTGTCTATCTATCTATCTATCTATCTATCTATCTATCTATATATCTATCTGTCTATCTGTCTGTCTATATATTGATCTATCTATATATCTATCTATCTATCTATCTATCGATCTATCTATCTATCTATCTATCTATCTATCTATCTATCTATCTATCTATCTATCTATCTATCTATCTATCTATCTATCTATCTATCTATCTATCTATCTATCTATCTATCTATCTATCTATCTATCTATCTATCTATCTATCTATCTATCTATCTATCTATCTATCTATCTATCTATCTATCTATCTACCTATCCAACTATCCACCTATCTATCTATCTATCTATCTATCTATCTATCTATCTATCTATCTATCTATCTATCTATCTATCTATCTAATCTAATCTAATCTAATCTAATCTAATCTAATCTAATCTAATCTAATCTAATCTAATCTAATCTAATCTAATCTAATCTAATCTAATCTAATCTAATCTAATCTAATCTAATCTAATCTAATCTAATCTAATCTAATCTTATCTTATCTTATCTTATCTTATCTTATCTTATCTTATCTTATCTTATCTTATCTTATCTTATCTTATCTTATCTTATCTTATCTTATCTTATCTTATCTTATCTTATCTTATCATCTTATCTTATCTTATCTTATCTTATCTTATCTTATCTTATCTTATCTTATCTTATCTTATCTTATCTTATCTTATCTTATCTTATCTATCTTATCTATCTATCTATCTATCTATCTATCTATCTATCTATCTATCTATCTATCTATCTATCTATCTATCTATCTATCTATCTATCTATCTATCTATCTATCTATCTATCTATCTATCTATCTATCTATCTATCTATCTATCTATCTATCTATCTATCTATCTATCTATCTATCTATCTATCTATCTATCTATCTATCTATCTATCTATCTATCTATCTATCTATCTATCTATCTATCTATCTATCTATCTATCTATCTATCTATCTATCTATCTATCTATCTATCTATCTATCTATCTATCTATCTATCTATCTATCTATCTATCTATCTATCTATCTATCTATCTATCTATCTATCTATCTATCTATCTATCTATCTATCTATCTATCTAATCTAGCTTATATATCTTATGTATCTCATTTATCTATCTTTCCATCCATGTGTCTAATTTATCTAATCAATATAATTTATCTAATCTACCTAATTTATTTAATATATTTATAGAAGATATATCTCTTTACGTAATCTACATATATAATATATCAATCTAAGCCATTCATTTAATCTATCTTATCTAATCTATCTTATCAATATATCATTGCTATATCTTAACTATATCTTATTCGTATTTTAATTGTATCTTTCTTGAAACTCATTTGTGTCTTATTAGTATCTTATGTGCATACAATTTGTATCGTCTCTATCTAATCTATATTTTCTATCCTATCCATCTACTTTAATTTATATAATATTTCTGTCTAATCTAATCTTACCTTATCTATCTACCTCTCTATCTAATCTAATACAATATATCTGCTCTGCTCTAATCTAATCTAATCTAATCTAATCTAATCTAATCTAATCTAATCTAATCTAATCTAATCTAATCTAATCTAATCTAATCTAATCTAATCTAATCTAATCTAATCTAATCTAATCTAATCTAATCTAATCTAATCTAATCTAATCTAATCTAATCTAATCTCATCTAATCTCATCTAATCTCATCTAATCTAATTAGTTCTAAATATCTATTTATAAGCCTGCCTGCCTCTCCGTCTGTCAAGCGTATTGACACTGCCTAGTTGAGAGAAGATAGTGGGGGTAAATGAGGTCTAGTGTCAGACGAGAAGAGACGAGATCACAGGGGCGTAACAGCAAAATCCCTTGTCTACCAACAGGGGGAGTAACTGCGCAGTGCAGCCCGAACTGCTCCCAACATGGCGGAACCAGCGACCTTCATCGATTGGGCAACCACCAAAGCGCGCAGGCTCGTCCTGGGAATTCCGGCAGAGATCGCTTGGATTCTTCTACTTGTCCTGTTCTCTCGTTTCCACCAGCACTGAGATCTTATTAATGTTTTCCGTTTGCCCACCCAAGGCGATTCTTCTCTGCATTCCGAAAATCTGGTTATTCTCCTCTGGGTATCTTTGCTCTCCTCCCACAATGTCTTTCAATCCACTTTCACTACTGACACTCACCTAAGCATTAGCTCCAGGTGTTTCTTGTCGAAGGCAGAATATTTCAACTTGTTCTTGGCTATAATGCATTCCCTTTTTTGCGTCTGTTCTGCTGCAAGCGACTAGCCTCATTGAATGTGTATTTGAAGAAAACATGTGATTGTAAGAAAAGTCACACTCAGTCATGGGGGAGACAGAGAGCCAAGTGCACCAACGCTTTGAGCAGTAATACGCTATAGTCGGATTTCAGCATGGATGGATGATGTCTCCTGGTCTTTGATGTCAAATCCAGGGCGTCATAGACTTAGTTCAGTGTCAAGTTAAGGTAGCGGTTTCAAGTGGCGTATCATCCCTTTCATAGGGGGCTCAGACCACTGTACTATTCGCCCTTCTTATCATCGGCGTATTTTCATCCATCCTTCACTGGCGCCTGATCACAAGCACGGAAACAGATAGGACGCACACAGAAAGGCACCAGCGCCATCCCCACTCTAAGAAGAGTTTTCGAACTCGACGCTGGCGTACAACCTCGTCAGTGGATAATCGCACAACATTGCACGTTCACTGTCCTCGTGGGTATCTGGTTTCGCTCCTGGGTAGAGACGCAGTGCCCAAGAAGATCCATGCAGCTTCGAGCACTGCGACCGCTTGCCGCCAGGGACAGTAGGCGAGTACTTCAACCTCGGGACTGGAGGCCCACAGAGTAAAGCCCACTTCACACCAAGCGGCGAAGCGGCAAACATGTGCGTGCGTAAAAAAAGGCTCGCTGTCTTGAATAGAAAGCACTCTATTTGCTGGCAACAAAGCAGCGGCACAACCATCGATCAACCAATCAGAAAAGAGATTTTGTGACAAATCATTGAGTTACATGATAGCAGCAGCGAAGTATCATGTAGCTGAGTAGGACCAACTCGTGACGGAGTGTCTCATCGCTTTGAGAAGCGAAGACATATTTTGTCGCTTCGTGGCGGCGTATGCAACGGCCTTAAGATTGAATGTGCATACAATGTCTGTTTCACAGAGTCAAAAACACAGCGGAGACTGCAGCTAGCATTGGACGTGGAAGGAACATGTAGGTGCTGCCACTGACGCTGGACAGATCAAATGTTTCCTGACGTTCTCAGCTGCGGGGTTCCGGAAATCATATTCATCCGCGGAGATCCCGTTTCACTTTTGAAGCCGCCTGTACATTTCTTCTCTTTTGACCCCTGCTTCTTTTTCTTTTTTTGTGCCATAAACTTCTTGCCACAGCAGAAGCGGCCTTGAAAGACGTAATGGAACACGACATACACACGTTAGCGTGACCTGTCTCACTTATTGTTTGATTAACTCAAATGACAATCATGCGTTGTCTAAGAAATTAAAGTATGTGAGTATGCACATTAAACTCGGCACCCTAAATTTACCGGGTAAGTTCCAATGATCCATGTATCCCTTTCAAATGAAATGTAGTGGCCTCTCTGCAAAACGCAAAATAATGATTTCCGGAGTGAATATTTTGCTCAATAGGTAAAACAATATATCGGTCAGACAGGCTACATTACATTTCTATGGATTATTGCGAAGAAATCACTACATGTTGGATGATGTACCTGGTTAACCTATTAATGTTTAACAATTTCCATGATGTAACAGGTAGTGCGCGCAGGTGGTGGTGTGTGTGTGCGCGCGCGTGTGTGTGTGCGTGCTCGCGCTAGCTCATGGACGCCTTTATGTGTGTCTGCTTGTCTGTTTGCCTGTACGCACGGGTGGGATTTTAAAAAATCCATATCACTGATCACTCGTTCGGACAAGGAATTTCTTTTAACATGAGAGGCCCTACTGTACATACGTGATTAATTAACATATTATTTGTTAAACATAGCCATTCTGCAACTTATGTGGCCGTGATTCCAAGCGCCTCAGCTTACGATTCATGTTCAATCATGCCAAGAATTTGTTGTAAGCAAATTGTTGCCTAGGTTACAAAGGCGTGGGGAGGAAACCTCCTGGAAAAATTCATCTCGTTTTCCAGCAGGAAGGGGAGGTAACCGCGCTCCAGCAAGTAAAAAGGACCAGGAGGAGGACGTTTGAGGGCCCATAGTCGAGAGAGGCGTCATCAAACTGCCATCAAGGGAGAAGCAGGCAAATCGGCAGGTCGATAAGTCTGCCACCCAATAAGCGACACAGCGAAACCCCGCGGTGCCATACGTATAAACAGGATGCAGCGCTGACATGTAGGTCTCTTGCCGACACCCAGCCCTGCTTCATCGCTGTGCAGACCACCCGTCTATCGATACTGCGGTCCCAAAATGCCGTTAGATATATGAGTGCGGAAAGGCCAGAGACATCGAAGGGAGCGGCTGGCGCATGTCCTCAAAACGAACGATCATGAAAAACGTGGCCAGTCATTTTTTGGGGAAGAGTGAATGCGATGGGAAGACGAGCCTTGTCCGCTGATAAAAGAGCAATCATCATGAAAATGCCAGCTGCGTGGTGGACATTTTGGAAGAAGACATCTGCGCATCATTTGCGGGCTTTGGGTTTTATGGGACGCTTGCTCATTTGCAGGGGGAGTCCCTCTGACTGATCCTCCTCTATTTCTGTAGCGCCTACTGCTCTAAAACGTGGATTGCCTTGCTCCAGATATGTGTGGTGTTACTCCCTATCCTTCTTCGTGATGAGTTTTGCAGCTCTAATCTGACTGGCTAGTTGACTGGCTGGCTGACTGTCAGTTTTGTCAATCTGTTTGTCTGTGTACATATCTGTCCGTCCGTCCGTCCGCCTGTCTGTCGATGTGTCTGTCGATGTGTCTGTGTGTTTCTCTGTGTGTCTATTTGTCTGTGTATCTGTTTGTTTGTGTGTCTGTCTGTGTGTCTGTCTGTGCGTCTGTCTGTCTGTGTGTCTGTCTGTCTGTGTGTCTGTCTGTTTATCTGTCTGTCGGTCTGTCTGTGTGTCTGTCTGTCTGTCTGTCTGTCTCCTCTCTCTCTCTCTGTCTCTCTCTCTTTCTCTCTCTCTCTCTCTGTCTCTCTCTCTCTCTGTCTCTCTCTCTCTGTCTCTCTCTCTCACTCACTCTCCTAGGCGGCGTCGAGAGCGAAGCACGCGTGTACTTTGGCTCTGCCTGATTTCACGCCTCTAGGTGAAGCAGATGGAACTTCACCAGATCCACTAGTTACATATGTCATCGACGATCGATCGCGCACGAGTTGACTGACGCTGGATTCACCACCAGCTGAGAAATTATCCGCTCCAACCCCTTCACAGGTCAATCGTCACCCAGCTGCCGCCAGACACAACAAACCCGACGACATCTCGGGCGACATGGGCGGCACGAGGACTCGCAGCAGGTCATCAACAAAGCAGAACCAGCACGAGCAAGATGCACGGGTGCGAAGAAAGTAACCGACTGTTCTGTCTCGAGAATAACGCGATCAGCCTCTAAATTCGTGCGCGGTTAAATCGCAAGACTGGGTGCCAGTCTTGATCCTGTTCATGTACATAAATTTACATCATTTTTTCTCGAACTAATTTGTAATGGGCCGGTGGCCTAAACAAATAAAGTGTTCGTTCGTTCGTTCGTTCTCTCTCTCTCTCTCTCTCTCTCTCTCTCTGTCTCTCTCTCTCTGTCTCTCTCTCTCTGTCTCTCTCTCTCTGTGATGTACTGCTCTCTCTCTCTCTCTCTCTCTCTCTCTCTCTCTCTCTCTCTCTCTCTCTGTCTCTCTCTCTCTGTCTCTCTCTCTGTGATGTACTGCTCTCTCTCTCTCTCCCTCTCTCTCTCTCTCTCTCTCTCTCTCTCTCTCCAAAATATTTCCTGTCGCAACCTCATTTCCGTTCCATCGAGTGCGTATTCTAGATTATATCCAATAGTAGTGGAGAAGACCCCATTAAGCACAAAAAATGACAGCATCTGCAGCACATTGCATTGTGCAACCGCTAAGACATAGTATGAATGTCAATTACACATTAGATGTGTGCATCATTGATCTCTTCGGCCTGTGTGTACATCCACGTACACAAGCATGAGTCTGGGCGTGCGAGGACCGTTGCTGGGAGTCAATGAGACTCAAGTGTTTGCTTTGGGTTGGGGCTGGTGTTCTCGCGCACGCCTCGTATTTCCCCTCGCATCGACCCCTCGCCTCGTCGTCCTTGACTGGGATCTCCGTCGGGAAGACGTCGTTAAAGAAAGCATCTCCACTAGGTACGCGGCCCTTGTCTGCCGTTGTCTAATTGGAGGAAGGCGAGTGACACGGGCTGAAGTAATGACGCGTGTGCAAAATGTTTTGGACTGCGCTGTCTGTCGAAAAAGGCCGTATGGTCGCGTAGATTTGTTTCCTGCCTCAGGGACTGCGCTGTTTCGCGTGCTTTCAAATGAGGTGGTTAAGAAGCGGGGCATTTGCTGTGTTTTTTCTCGATGGCGTGTGCCATCGATTTACATCTTTTGAACACTTCGAGTCTAACATTGGACTAATGGTTGACTTGACGTGACAGTTACTGCCAAACTTACCATAGTAACTGGTTTAAAACGTATGCTTGTGACCCGATTCTGTGTATCTGTAAGTATAATGACAGCTTCCTGATGATGAAAAGTATCTGATTGAATGAATACGGCGAGAAGGCTATCATAAGTACCCCTTTTTTACGCATTGCTTTACATCAAGTATTCAGTCATCACAAGGATGAAATGCACAAATGCTGGCATGATGCCAAAGAGACTCAACGATAACTACGCCATTGAAATCGAGCGTCTGTTCATGGGACTGAAACCAGGAGCACGCGCGCTTATAAACCCATGCGTCCATGTACCCAGGAGATTCTGCTTGCGAAGCTCTCTTACAGGAATAATGAGGGGTGTTACGGGGATCCGCAAAAACGAAATAAAACAGGTCCCGAGTTACTTACATGTCTTTATATTTCAACATAAAACATGCCCATAACAGGGGTAAAAAATAAAAAAATAATAAAAAAATGTTACATTGGTATATGGTTGAAACACAACATCCTCAATAACCCAATCTTATAAAATTACTCCTACTCTTCACCTACTCAACTCCTAATGGGAAAAATGAAAACGCACCAGCAAAATGTCGGTCAGCCTTCTTATATAAAACATAAAAGCACGTAGGTCAGCCCTCGACAAGTAAAAACTATCTACCCGTGTAAACTCTCGCACCAACCTTCCAACTCTGCCCGCTCTCTCTCTCTCTCTCTCTCTCTCTCTCTCTCTCTCTCTCTCTCTCTCGTCTCTCTCTCTCGTCTCTCTCTCTCTCTCTCTCTCTCTCTCTCTCTGCTGTGTGTGTGGAGCCGATCTCTTCTCTTCGTCTGCTTCTCTCTTCTGTGCTTCGCCTTCCTCCACTCTCTTCTTCGTCTGCTTCACTCTTCTGTGCTTCGCCTTCCTCTTCTCTCTTCTTCTCACCCAGCAGGCGGACCGAGCTCTATCTTCTGTCTTCTCTCAGTATGATGACTGATCTCTCCCCTCTCCTCTCAGTAGGCGGACTGATCGCTGTCTTCTTGCTCTCTCTAATATCACGACCTACCTTTTCATACCACTACTCATATCTCAGAGCGAACACCGCTCATCACCCCTAGGGCAGAACTCAACTCCCATCCACCCTCCATTTCTATACAGTCGTTGGACTACCAGCTTTACCAGCAAAAACCAAGTCTCTCTCAGGTGAGATACCTCCGAAAACCCACTTCCCCATTACAAGGGGAAACTTGAAAGTGCATTTGTATTTGCATTGAAATATATCGCACCACTCCAATTTATCCTATGATTCGTTTCTGAATGGCACACAAGATTTTAGCAGTGTCAGAGGCACAAACGGTGATTTCTCTGTCGCCCTTCCTTGGAACTAAGCTGTTGACAAACTGTATTATTCAGTCCTAACCTGTTCTAATGACGCTTGCGTTTTGCCTAGCGTACATGGTTGGGTAAGTGGAAATACAAAATGTGTATTGTCCATATGTTGGAAAGGCTAAAAAAGAATGCTACCGCACAGTGTGAGAGTTTCTCCTTTGTTTATGTGAGGATCGCGAGGAGTAGAACCTGTAAATGAGTTTCAGAGAATGTGCAGACATATTTCGTCATACAGTTCTCTTTTCCATCCCTTCCACTCAATATCTTCGGTCTGCACGTTTTCTTTGACAGCGTTTAAGCTCCAATAGGTCGATCGCTACACGCACGTGTCACCAAGGCGCCCGTCACGAGGGAAGAGCGGGGCAGGGATGATTGGAGAGGATATTGGAGAACGCGGCTTCTGGGGATCGATGGCGCGGACAAAGAAACCGCTCCTTGTCTGGCTGTCTCCCCAGGCCATCTCGTCCTGCAGACGCTACAGACTGGAGCAAGCGGGAACAGGAGCAGGGGAGGACAGGTGTGTCTGGAAGGAAGCAATGTTTGCAGAGTCGCGGAGAGCAGCGAGTCCGCCCAGCACACAGCCGTCTTTGGAAGGTGTTGGAGTGCGCAGCTCTGCTGTGGGGGCGGCCTTTGTGGCATTCTTGCTAAGGGCCGTCATGCCAGCTCTGTTTGGCAAGGCTTTGAAATCGCTGGGAGGACGATGCAGAAAGGCAATTAAACGCCTGTGTCTTGTCCCTCTCTTCTCTGTCGACATCTTGTCCTATTTCTATGAGACGCGTGGCATATCGAGGACGTGGCGGGGAACAAGGAAGGCTGTCTGACTGCCACCCTGTGCAAGGAGAATGATTCTCAGCGGTTTTTAAAATATAAGTTTGTGCGGGTTATTTTCATATGTCAAATGACACGGACATTTCATACTGCATGCTACGAACTTTAGGACAATGACACGGACGACTATGGTGTCAAACTAAAGCATTCCATTTAATTTAATTTAAGAATATCTAGACCACGGTATCTGTCAAGAATGACTGAATTGCGTAGCAGAAGCTATAGAAAGTAAACCGCAACAAACATAACTAGTTATGAAAGACATCAATTCATATTAGCGCCTTCTCACGTGTGAGGGGCGATTAGGGGATCTGATCTGCAGTGCAACGCCCGACTGCATAGTCATAAGAAAGACGATAAGGACATGTATCTTTACGTACGAAATGAAGTTTTACGCAGCAGCACTGTAGATGGTGGCATTTCTCCAGGTCGGATCTTGCTATGGCGCTAATGGAGCAATCATGCGATCTTGTCTCTTTCTCTTTGGCCAGGAAAAATGTGCAGTGCCCCCACTCTACTCCAAGGAAACCTATATTCAGTTTACAACATTCAATCGACTTTTTGCCATAGAGGCAAGCTGATATATGGGGATCACCAAGATCTGATTTACAGTCAAAACAGCCACGATGTCACCATTGTCATCAAAGTAATCACAACCACGCAAAGCCGTGAGGT
Source organism: Theodoxus fluviatilis (assembly GCA_034096865.1). Classification (NCBI taxonomy): domain Eukaryota; kingdom Metazoa; phylum Mollusca; class Gastropoda; order Cycloneritida; family Neritidae; genus Theodoxus; species Theodoxus fluviatilis. Next base: position 10,391 of record JAWQFJ010018285.1, read on the forward strand.
TGAATGTTTTCACAGAACTACCTGTATGTGTACGCTGTGTCCCCTGTCGCTGTATTTGGAGGAATTTGCTCTTAGTGGATGCTCGAATGTAACTCGTAAATGGCCTTGGACGGAAACAAGCCTGAAATAGAAGATCCAGAAACGATTCCGCTTTGAGTCTTTTCATTGCTCTTCCGTGTCTTTCACGAGCCAAAAGAAATACTGTAGATATGGTGCTCGATCACGTTTGACCAGGAAATGCTTCACTCAGCTCAGAGACTGACAGCAATCAATAATAATAATAATACTAATAAATAGCATTTATAATGCGCATTTCTTGCAAGAACTCAATGTGTGGGTATAGCCACATTTACACGCAGTTACTCGTCAGTCATACTACATATATATAGCACAACACTCGTACGACTATCATACAGGACTTGAAAAAAAACCTAGGAGGTTACAGAAAAGCAAGACAAAACATATGGGTTTTAACTGACATTTTAAAATGGACATAGTTGGTGCATCACGTAGGCCAGCCGGCAGGGAATTCCAGACACTAGGGGCAATGAAACTGAAACTACGCTCTCTAAAAGACATAGTACTACACTTTGGAATTTTCAGAAGCTTTTCACTTGATGAGCGGAGAGAACGGGAAGGGTGATAGGTGCAAAGGGAGGCCGAAAGATATGCCGGAAGGGTTGAATCAAAATGACGGTACGCCAAAACAGCAATTTTGTACTGGCAACTGTATCTGTGTGTGTGTAGACAATCTAACAAACAGATATTGCTACGTGCAGACAAACACGTCAAGGACTCCTCATTCTTCATTTTGTTTCGTTTACTGAAAATATTAGTGTTTTAAAAAGTAGCACTGATGTACCTACCTGCCTACAACATGTTACATAGGAATGGGACGTGCAATTCTACTTGATTTTCATTACAACGTTGATGGTGAAGAAAACCCTATATTTATGAAGCTGCACATACATTTTGTTTGTTTGTTTGTTTGTTTTTTCGAGCTATCATGCAAGGTATTTTTAATGACAATGATGGTGATGTACATGTATACATGTATTTTATCAATGTATGTCTATTGCGTTCTTATGGGGAAATTTTTAAGTATCTACCGATATATTGCTCGTCACGTTGGAGAAAAAAGTTTCGTCAGGGACAGTTTCGATTATCCACTTTTCAGGATTTTTGTTTTTGCGCTAATGAGCAATTTTCCTTTAAACATTTTACATCATGCCTGTAATGTTGTCAGCTTCTCAGTTGACGTCAATGTTCATATCATACGAATATTTCTTGTCCATATCGTTAGTCATGCAAAATGAGCGGTAGTATTGCCTCAATTTCAGTATAGAAATAGTGTCTTTAAACAGCACTTGCGTTGTCTGAGCAAGTTAACTGCATGGCATGCCTCGCATTTAAGCTTCGAGTGTGCATCGTTCTCTTCTCAGTTTATGTCATCTCCATCGTTTACTACCTGTAATTGGATAATGCGATGTACAAACACCAAAAAGTGTTTGTATTGCCAGTCCTCTAGTTTACACGGAACAACATGATGTACCCTGTGAAAAGTTGTCCTCGCAGTCATTTCGGTTGTGTGTTTTTGCGTGCAATATGTTAGGGGGAAATTTTTTAAAAGTTTAACTTTTGGTAAGATTTTTTTAGGCGGGCCACATTAGTGAACTCGTCCGAGGAGAGGGGTGTGGTGAAGACAGCGAAGATAATGTAACAGACAAGCTGACAACCCACAGCATCTGAATGGCTGGGTTTTTACATAGGCGTTTATGCTTAAAAATGCCCGTGTAAAAACGCAAGTGCTGTGGCCCGTCAGCTTGTGTTACGTCATCAAGCTGTCTTTACCACACCCCTCTCCTCGGACGAGTCCACTAGTGTGGCCCGCCTGCGGAAGTCTACTTTGACTTTTAACTGGATGTAAACCTCCTTGGCTGAACAGCTCCGCATTTCATTAGCATCTACTAACTTTTCCAGTGATTCTTCCTGCTGCAAACAGTCAGACTAGGGCAGTACATGTACTATGTTTGACAGGTTTCCCATCACTATCAAACACGCGACTCCTGTTACATTTAGTGGCAGCTGGGTATCTTTTCTCAAAGCATAT
>JAWQFJ010018285.1:17500-18834 GCA_034096865.1 Theodoxus fluviatilis
ATGTATTTATAATCTATCCTGGTGCCGCTGAGGTCCGCGCGTCAGCTATAAATAGAAGTACGAGAAGCTTGGATTTGTAAAATGTATTTCACGACCTATTGACGCAATCAATATACAGCTTTGATAAAAGACAGCCCAGGGTTATATTAGCGTTATAAATTAACATATAGGCTTACTGACCTTATTTCAAGAAACACCATTCATAACAGGGGCGGATCTGGGGGGGTGCAATGGGTGCAATTGCACCCCCCCCCCCCAGCGGGACAAAAAAAAAAAAAAAAAAAAAAAAAGGGGAAAAAAAAGAGATATGTTGATAATGTAGTAATGTAAATGTAATTGCACCCCCCCCCCTCAGGGAAAGAGATGTTGATAAATATTGGAATGTAAATATAATTGCACCCCCCCCCCTCCTCGGCTTAAAAAAAAAGAAAGAGAGAAGCTGATAAATATAGTAATGTAAATGTAATTGCACCCCCCACCCCCTCCCTCGGCAGAACAAAAAAGAGAAAGAGATGCTGATAAATATAGTAATGTAAATGTAATTCCACCCCCAGCCAAAAAACTAACTAAATAAATTAAAGAAATAAAATACATAAACAATGATAATACATAAATTAAAAAATGGAAAGAGAAATATGTTGATAAATATAGTGATGTAATTGCACCCCCCCCCCCCCCCCCCCAGCCAAAATAAAAAGGGGTGGGTGGGTGCAGAGAGAGAGATGCTGATAAATATAGGAATGCACTAGTAAAATTAAATGCTCAGATTGCACCAGATTGCACCATTTTGCTTCCTTTTTTAAAAAAAATTCCGGGGGTGCATGCCCCCGGACCCCCCTAGCATGCTCGGCGCTTCGCGCCGTCGGTTCGGCGCTTCGCGCCGTCGGTTCGGCGCTTCGCGCCTTCGCTGATAAGATACAAAACAAAACAAAAAAGAACTTTGCACCCCCCCCTTTCAAAACCCAGATCCGCCCCTGCATAATGATCAACACTACGAACCAAGCAGACGAACACGATCGAACCGTAGCCACTACGTCAGCAGACGATCGAGATAACTAAATGTTTCATGTAAAATTCGAATGAGTTGTTTTATAATCTTAGCAGAGGGGTACAACATCAACTGGTATCGGATAAGATCACTCGTAGTGTAATACTGTAATGAAGGTCACGTTTTACATCACAAACATGTGCGCTGCTCCTCTGAAGCCTTAAGAGATAAGTCGCTTTTATTCGTATCTCAAGTTGTAGAAATGACTTTATTTCGTAAGAAGTGTAGTTGAGTTAATGAAAAGATATGACAAATATGGTGTTTTTATGAGGATCTTGAATGTTTT
>JAWQFJ010018286.1:0-11220 GCA_034096865.1 Theodoxus fluviatilis
CACACACACACATACACACACATACACATACACACACACACACACACACACCTCCGAAAAACAAAACAAAAAACAGAGAGAGAGAGAGAGAGACAGAGAGAGAGAGAGAGAGAGAGAGAGAGAGAGAGAGAGAGAGAGAGAGAGAGAGAGAGAGAGAGAGAGACAGAGAGAGAGGGAGGGAAGGAGTGAGAGAGAGGGAGGGACGGAGGGAGGGGGAGGGAGGGAGGGAGGGAGGGAGGGAGAGGGGTAGAGAGAGAGAGAGAGTGACAGAGCGAGAGACAGAGAGAAGAGAGAGAGAGAGAGAGAGAGAGAGAGAGAGAGAGAGAGAGAGACAGACAGACAGACAGACATAGAGAGAGAGAGACAGAGAGAGAGAGAGAGAGAGAGAGAGAGAGAGAGAGAGAGAGACGGAGAGAGAGATAGAGAGAGAGAGAGAGAGAGAGAGAGAGAGAGAGAGAGAGAGAGAGACAAACTGAAAGATTTATTGAATAGGCCAGTCCAGCCCATTACGAGAGGGACGGAGAGAGAGAGAGAGAGAGAGAGAGAGAGAGAGAGAGAGAGAGAGAGAGAGAGAGAGAGAGAGAGAGAGAGAGAGAGAGACTAAAACTGAAAGATTTATTGAATAGGCCAGTCCAGCCCATTACGAGAGGGACGGAGAGAGAGAGAGAGAGAGAGAGAGAGAGAGAGAGAGAGAGAGAGAGAGAGAGAGAGAGAGACGGAGAGAGAGAGAGAGAGAGAGAGAGAGAGAGAGACGGAGAGAGAGAGAGAGAGAGAGAGAGAGAGAGAGAGAGAGACTAAAACTGAAAGATGTATTGAATAGGCCAGTCCAGCCCATTACGAGAGGGACGGAGAGAGAGAGAGAGAGAGAGAGACAGACAGAGAGAGAGACACACAGAGAGAGATAGAGAGAGAGATACAAAGAGAGAGAGACAGAGAGAGAGACAGAGAGAGAAAGAGACAAACAGACAGACCGACAGACAGACAGACAGAGACAGAGAGAGAGAGAGACAGAGAGAGAGAGACAGAGAGAGAGAGAGACAGCGACAAAGAGAGAGACAGACTGAGAGAGAGAGAAAGAGAGAGAGAGAGACACACAGAAAGAGACACAGAGAGAGACACACAGAGAGACACACAGAAAGAGATACAGAGAAAGAGACAGAAGGAGAGAGAGAGAAAGAGAGAGAGACACAGAGAGAGACAGAGAAAGATAGAGAGAAAGAGACAGAGAGAGAGACAGAGAGAGAGAGACAGAGAGAGAGAGAGAGTATATTTTACTGAATTAGTCGTTGCACCCAGCAAAAAGAATCCATTTAAGAAAGGAAGGAGGAAGGAAGGAGGAAGGCAATGGCCGAGCGAGAGAGAAGGGAACTGAATTTAACTTTATTGCGAAGACGGACGGCCCATAGCAAAACCAAGCTGACCCCGACCGTTTTGTGGTGTGTTTATTTACTGCCTGTGGTTCTTACAGCACTATGTGGCAATAAACAATTCTTGCAATAAGCAAGCATACTGTAGTATTGTTATGAAGTAAAAAGTACATAGATCAACAGTCCATACATGCCCTTAGAGAAAACTGCTAACCGTTACGTCACTCACCGGACGCTCGAGCCGATAAGCATAACGGCTAATTCTGACAACGCGCTTCACGGACCACAAGAGGCTTGTTCACGAGGCGCAGCAATCTGCAGCGCTGCTGAGCGCTGCACAGCGCTTGCGCCGTGAAACGGCTTGTTCAGGACGCGTAGCGCTGCAAGTGATTCGGCGCTTTGCAACGCTGCGCGTCCTGAACAAGCCGTTTCACGGCGCAAGCGCTGTGCAGCGCTGCACATTGCTGCGAATCGTGAACAAGGCTAAGTCACACAGATGATTCATCGCAAGGGACATTTGACTGCATGAGTGAAAACAAGCTCCTGTACTCAGTGACCCTGTACCACTCCATCGAACAGCGGTGTGTCCAGCCCTTTTTGCTGTATTAAACCCTTGATTCACCCAGTAGAATTTGCGCCCCTTGGTCTACCCAAGTGTCCCTCGGTCCCCTTTGTCGACGTTCCTGAAGGCCCCACACGAACTTTTCCTGTTGTAGTTACGATTCCCATGGAGCTGCGTTTCGTACACGCAACGGGAAATAATAAAACGAACACTCGTTGTCTACACGGCGCACTTCGCCTCCAGCTCGCCACTCCAACAGACCTCTCCCTGCTCTCCCCCCAGGAGCGTCCACCAGCTGCGTCCTGTGTGAGACCAATTTGTTTTATGTATTACATCTGCCCCCTTCCCTTTTTATTTTAATATTGTACGTGAGATATGAATTATCTTAATTAATAAAAAGGTGTGACGACAAAGCCTTGTCAGTCATCATTTGAGTCCCGGCTGTTTTATTCCATCCCCATTCCTTTTATTTCTAACACGGTCCATCCCACCACATCAGGAAAGGCGGGTGTTAAAGTATGACGCTCAAGTACACTAGGTACCTAAACACATTGATGAAGAGTACCTCTCGTCAGTGGCATAACTCTGGAGTGCACTAGTCAAGCAGTGGACCCTGAGTCTGCAAACACGTGATTCGTCAAACGCAGATAGAGGTTGATCTCCTTTGTAGCAGAGCAATGATATGTGTTATTCAGGTCTTGAAATGTGTATGTTAGCTTTTTTCAAACAAGAGTTACCTCCCTTAGATCACACAACACTAAGCTTCAGAGTTAACACTGAACTGTTGCTCCTGAAGAAGAGATAACACTTAATCTTAAAAATATATATGAAAAACCTCCAACAGATTAAACACGTAAATGTTCTCTTAATTTATGTTGTTGGTCGGAACAAAGAATGAAACACATGACGACATTTACAAGCGCTCAAGAAAAACCGCTGGCGCTGAACCTCCAGGTTTTGGCATTTTTAAAAAAGAACAAAAAAAAGATCGGGTTCAAACCCGCAACCTCTAGGGAAAAGAGGGGAAAAAAGTAAGGTTCGAACCCATAACCTCTCACGTGTACAACAACGGGTGGGATGGCTCTCTCTCTCTCTCTCTCTCTCTCTCTCTCTCTCTCTCTCTCTCTCTCTCTCTCTCTCTCTCTCTCTCATACCATACACACATTAAAAAAAAAAGCTTCTGTGCGAATTCGAACCCATATGCGCATCCCCTACAACCAAGCATGTCCTAGCGACCAAAAAATTTCGACGCGCTACCGAGTGAGCTAATCCATAAAGCTGTGAGGACCTCCAGTAAACCTGGAGGGATAAAAAATCCTTCTTTCTCCTTCACCAATGTCCAATCTCCTCGAAATTACGTCGCGTTATTCGACGTCAAATGATCCCGTCACACATGGCAACATTTCCTTTGAGTCGGGACAGAGTTCCGTCTCTTGCCTTCTTTGCAACACCAAAACGTAAAAAAAGTCACTTTCTTTTCAAACATTGATTCTGAAAATTTAATACATTCAATCGGACCTAACTTCCAGTATGTGTGCAAAATGTCAAGGAAATCCGTCCAGTAGTTTTTGAGATATCAGCCGCTAAGTCGGGACTGACCGACAGACAGACACACACACACACACACACACACACACACACACACACACACACACACACACACACACACACACACACACACACACAGATAAAGCTGTGAGGACCTCCAGTAAACCCGGAGGGATAATTTTCTAAAGAAGATGCTAAAAACTTGATCTCAATATGGTGCAATGTATCCTTTGCTTGATTTCGTGAGATTTCATCCTGGGAGTGCCAGACTGTGGCGGGGTGCATATGCACCTACTATGTTAGGTGGTAACTACGTCGTAGTTGTCTACTTCGTTGTTCACAACTTTGAGTTGTTCCCAACTACGACAGTAAGGTGTGCATGAGACGCTACTTGGTCGCCACAACGAAGTAATGACCCAGATTATTATCTTGGGATATCCCATCTAATGCGCATCCATAGAGGTCACGACAAGAGGTGAACAAGCCAACTCTGTGCACATTTCAATGGCGGACGTGTTGCCGGTTTGCACAGAAAACGCTATAATTCGGGATTCTAGCAACCCATCTAAAGAAAATGTAAGCCATGCACAGCATTAATTTATCAAAGCTGTATGTTGAATGCATCAATAGGTCGTGAAAGCTTTTACATTTTACAAATCGAATGCAGGTCGACGCATCCACGCTGAAGCATGAGTTACCCGTTGCCATCGGTCACGGCGTATTACAGAGAAGCGTCATCAGTCATCCGTCATCCTTCCGGCGGAAGGATGACGGATGACGCCATGACCGATGGCAACGGGTGACGCTTGCTTCAGTGTGGATGCGTCGACCTGCATTCGATTTGTAAAATGTAAAAGCTTTCACGACTTATTGATGCATTCAGCATACAGCTTTGATAAATTAATGATGTGCATGGCTTACATTTTCTTTAGATGGGTTGCTAGTATCCCGAAATAGAGCGTTTTCTGTGCAAACCGGCAACACGTCCGTCATTGAAATTTCCAAATAGTTGGCTACTTAGCCGTGTAGTACTGACACAGACCACCACTAAATTTTGGGTTGTTTAGTGGCCAACTTAGGAGGTAACTACGCGTATTCAGCTTTCATGCACACCTTACTTCGCAATTTAGTAGCAAACTTCGCATTTATTTGCCTACTACCGTGTAGTACGTTCATATGCACCCCACCACTGGTCACAGCACGACAGCCTTTATTGTGCCCACGTTGTATGTTTGATCCCTTGGTTTCAAATGACGCCAGCGTGTGTGTGTGTGTGTGTGTGTGTGTGTGTGTGCGCGCGCGTGTACTAGTGTGTGTGTGTGTGTGTGTGTGTGTGTGTGCGTGTGTGTGCGTGCACGCACAAGTGAGAGTGTGTATGTGTTTATGTACAATTGTATGTGTGAATGTACCAGTGTGTGTGTGTGTGTGTGTGTGTGTGTGTGTGTGTGTGTGTATCTTCGAGTGTACGTGTGTGTATGTGTATACCAGTGTGTGTGTGTGTGTGTGTGTGTGTGTGTGTGTGTGCACTCGCACGTATACGTGTATGAGTGTGTATGTGTGTGTATGTGTGTGTGCATGTGCGTATATACATGTATACAGATGCATGCATTTTTGGTTTTGCGATCATACCCGCGTGCGTGTGGATGCGCGACTATGTGTTCAAATGTGTGTGTGTGCATGTTTGTGTGTGCGAACATGTGCGTGTATGTGTGTTTGTGCGCGTGCGTGCATTGGTGCTTGTGTGTTTGCTAGAGGGTTGAGTCTACCTAAATCCTTTGCTAATTTAGAGGCGTACTGACCACACGATATAAACAGTGCTGCATGAGGGATTCCTTCCACTGATGGGCCACACTCATGGACCCGTCCGAGAAAAGGGGTGCATACCCCACGCCGCGAGCGGGCCACGGCATCTGATTGGCTGCGTTTTTGCGTAGGGGTTTATGCTCGAAACTGAGCCGAATCGCCTTGACGACGACTGCAAATATGATATTCATGGTAACCCAAATCAGCTGAAAGCGGAATGTGAAAACCAGTGTGTCAATTATACACACTTTACTGTGGTTTTTGGGGCGGAATAACCGTTCAAGATTCCGTATGTGAGCTAGCGAGCACGTAATAATTTGGTTGTCATTCTGTGTGGGAGTCACTGCGAATTAAACGCCAACATCGCACCCCTTTCCTCGGACGAGTCCACTTGTGTGGCCCATTAGTGGAGGGGATTCCCAATATCATTTTGGGCCACATGTTTATTGAAGATTTTAAAACAAAATAGCTCATTGCATTATGAACAGCGAGTTCATTCTACCAATAATAATGCACAGAATGAATAAACTTATAGACTCCAGATTTCCATTTTTATTTAATAATTGTACTATTCTGGCGAACGTAAAAAACAAGATATCTCCAAATACGTGTTTTTAATGGTCGTAAATGATACGTTATCACATGCGGCAGTATCTTAGAGAATGAAGAATAGTAAGCAGTCAATAGTTGGAAGGAAAGCTGTTTTCGGACATTAAAACAAAATTCGATTCATCCGTCATTTCGTTATTTTTAGTTCAGTGCAAGCGTGAAATATTTATAGAGCGAAAGGAGCGGGGGGAGGGGGAGGAGGGGGGGGGGGGGGGCGAGAAGGGGGGGGGGGGAGCCTTCGATTTTTAAATAATAAAAACGTTGTTCTATTATTCTTAACTGGAAAAAGAGTCATACGGTTACTAAACAACAACCAAAAAAGCACACAAAGTTGTAAATACTTCCAACATAATTCAAAGATCAATGTAGTGTATGTTTTTGTGCAGATCCGATTGCAAACCTTGTCATCAGATCATGCACTTTCGTCGAAGTGCTCATACAAATGTCAATAGGCGATATTAGGTGCTCAGCAACAGCACACGGCCTTTCATCGCAACAGTCTACGTGGTTGACAGAAATTCTGTCAGTCATGGCTGACGAGCACAGGAAATAATATTCTAGATTAGTCACAAAATGCCCCGTCTGAAGAAGTGTGAGTGCCCGTATGACAGGACGTCACATTCCTTGAGAGACAGCACAGGTGTCATGAGGCTCAGATATCATGTAGATAGGTCTGCATTGGTTTCAAAATTGCGAGTGATAAAACATCCTCAACGATAATTTATATTCTTCAACCTGTAGAGGCGTACTCCAAAAATTGGGAAAGTGCAAGGCAGCAGATGCATTCTCATACTAGAGTCAGTCACAGAGTGTAGGCTTTCCTCAATAGATCAAAGGTTTCTACACCATGGTTCTGAGATGCCTGCACACCATCCTGTTGAGTATCAGGGGAAAACAAAACACACTACGTGGTGAACCAACGATTCTCAACATTAGGATACAACGTCTCTTCGTCAAAGCCAACTTGTGTATCACAGAACATTACATGTACCAAAGGCAGGAACAGTCCTGTTCATCGCGTTTCATAGCAGTCTCGAGGATGATTATTCATATTACTCAAGTCTTTCCGACACCTCTTACTAAATGGCAACACTCGCATTTATTACATCTTTCCAAGAGGCCATGGATGGATGCCCGATTTTCACAAGAGACAGGACGGCAATTTCACAGAAATGTGCACAGGACCATCACCACAGTCTTTCAGTGTCTGTGTTTGAATACCACAAATGCCCATGCCCGGAACTATAGGATTTAGTGTTTCAAAACATCTTCACTGCCAATGTCTCATAGCTGTCGTTTCAATCACAGAAAATTGTGACTGAAAAATATCAGCAATGGGTCAACAGAACTGGTTATAGCGACGAGGACGGTTACTCAATGCCCAGTTTGGAAAAGTCCGGCAAGGCAGACTCGCTCTGCTCCTTGCTGCGTGAATTGTTGAAACCGGTCGTGTGTTCGGTCCCCCGTGTCGCATTCGTCTGTGCGCAAGTCTTCCTACTTTCACACACATTCCTACCCAGCTGCACTGAGACTTTGCCATCAGTGCTGGTCCTCTGCAAGGCTGGCTCGTTCTGCAAGTCGCGTGGAGAACTTCCATGGAGCCTGCTTTCGAGGCCTCGAGAAATTTGCGCACGTGAGTTAAAGTCTCGGGAGCACAGCATGCTTGAGTCCACGTCAATGGCGGCGAGAGATCCGTCCACACCTCGTGCTCTGAGAGGGCGTCTGCCATTGGAAACTGATTGGCTCCAGTCTCTCCTGACCTCGAGATTCGGCAACCGCGTCGCGTCATGTCCGTCAGCAAGAGTTGCCTCCCGCTTAGAAGTTACCTCCCTTGCACTGCTACCAAGAACTGCTTCGATCGGCGACTGGAAAGCAGCAGAGAATGGCTGTGGCTGCTGCGGTCCATGGCTCCAGTCAGAGAAATTCGGTCTGTCAGGCAGTTTGCACGCAGACGTGACACCCTGCTGTTCCGGAGTCGTTTCCCCTGGACTCTGTCGCTGTTGGTTGCAGGGTTGCCTCTTGCCTGCTGCGTACATCGATTCGCTAAGGCGCCATTTTGTTTCTTCCTGACGTCGTCCGGCGTCTGGCTCTTCGCCGCCGAACGGCCGCACTGGAGGAAGGTCGTAGTGAAAGGGGTAGATGTCAATGGGCTGGTGGTTGCCTGTGAGCTTCGCGACATCCACTGTCTCCACCGTGAGAGAAGAGGAATTCCACATGGCTTCGGAACGGCCGCTATTCTTCTGCTCGGAAGATCCGCCACGAGGAAAATGTTCTGTGTGGAAGTCCACATCCATCAGAACCACAGGCTGCTCTTCCAGAGAGGTGTCCCCGTCTTCTTTGCTCTCGGCCAAACAGGCGTTGTCTCTGCCATACTGGCCTGAATCAACGTTTCCGTTCGACGAGAAGCAGAATTGGCTGCAAGTGGTTGCAGTCGTGTTTATGTTCTCTCCAGTCACAACTCCCTCAGGGAATGTCTCAATTCCTCCAGTTTCGCTTCCACAATGATCACCCCCAGACGAAGCGTCGCCTGTCGGGACACGTGCCGCCGCTTGTTTGTTAAATCCAACGTCTTCACCACCACTGCTTGTCAAGCTACTCGGAGCAGCGTCAGTGTCTGGGTTCCCTCCGTCTGCAGCTGTCCTTCCAGTGGCGTTGCTGGAGAGGGGGTTCTTGACAAAAGTCTTGCACGATGTCTGGGCTTGTATCGAGGAGTGACCATCCGTGCCAGTTCTGGATTTCGATCTGAAGCTTTCACTCCCACAGCCATCCCCTTCACTGACCGCCAGACTTTCGATAGAGGGATTAAGGAGTTCGGTTTTTCCATCTCGTTCCTCTTCGTCGTCGGCTGGTCGGAGGTCACTGACTCCGCAGTTGGAAAGCCTCACGCAGTCTTCAGTACCTTTTGCAACAGACAACACCGCACAGAGAATTGGTGACTCCGTTTCATGTATGCCGTTCATCAAAGGTGGCGGTTCTTGCACTTGTACTGAAGGGTCCTGAACCACTACTCCATCACCGACTCCACTGACCATATGTCCACTGGAACAGCTCTGTCCAACAGGATTAACTGCGGTAGCTTCTTCAGTAGGTCGGAGGCTGCGCTCCGCGGTAGTGGGGGTTCTCCTTTGTGGTGGGGAGGCTTCAAGAGTCAGGAGGGCCTCCTCGCACAGCCGTGTATGCAGAGAACTCCTGTTGTCGTCGTCACTGGGGCACAAGTCATCATCCCACGTTTCCTCAAAGAAAGATAAGCTGCTGGTCAATTCCACAGAGCTGCCACTTGGCAAAAACGGAGCCTGTGCCTCCCCTGCACCTCCAAAAGGATTCTCTACCCCAGCCATGTCTCTACGGACCTGCGAGGAAACATGCACTTCGCCCAGGCATCGGTGAGGCTTGTTTGTGTTCTCATCAGCCTCTGCTACGTTGGAGGCTTTGTTCCCATTGAGGTCGTAGCTGAATGTCTTTGCAGCTCTACATGTTTGCGATGATGGCTGTGGATCACGAAGCCAGTTCCTGCTGCTGGTGTGTTGATCAGGAGAGGAAGGGCCAGAACCTCTAGGAGAAGCGTGACTGCAGTTCTGTTGGCAGTGGCATGAAGTATTCTCGTTTTTCGAGAATTCACTTTGACGGACTCCTTTGTCGTCCATCTTGCATACGTTCACACCGACGCAGCCATTTCTCCTTAATCTGGCATTCTGGGATGGTAGAACCTTGCATCGAGCTGAAGGTTGCCTCATAGATGGCACGCCGTTTTTTCTAGGTCTTTCCATGAAAATTCCGTGAGGATAGCAATCATCTCCCTTTCCGACAAGATGAGTGTTTTCAGAGTCACCAGCAACTGATTTTCTTGTCATTTTCAAGGGATTATGTTCTGTTATCCTCACATTACCAGTGGTATGCTTCAGCTCGTCACCATGAACACCACACCTCACACGAGTATGTTGACTAGTGTTCCCAGAAGCTGGCTGGAGTTCTCTGTTTTGGCACGCAGGAACTGTCTCTTTGGAGAAATCATCAAAGTTCCTTGATTCTGTCAGTTCCGGGAAACCCTCTCGCAGGAAAGAATCCTCGATCATACAGTCGCAGTAGGAAAGAGATTCCCGAGATGACACTCTGCCAGCCCCTGCCGCGGTCTTTTCCCTGCCAGGACCAAAGAGGAGGCCCGAATCGAAAGTATGCTCACCGTCACCGACCCTGCACCGAGTTGGATTACAGTCCTTGTCCTTGCACACTCGTCCTGTCTGCTGCTGTCCCCCGCGAGGACCCAGATCCACGCGCTGCAGTCTTGGATCGCAGGGACAGCCACCGTTCCTGCAGGGATCCTGCTGTCGACCACAATTCTTCGCCTGTTTGGGGGATCTTCCGACCTGCCCCTGTTCGCGGCAACACGGAGACCCAGGCCCAAGACGGACTGGGAGAGGACGAAGAGTCTCCGTGGTCGTTCGGTGACGAGGGCTCAGAGTGTTGGCGGCACACCCAGAGGATCTTCCCTGACCCGAGGAGCTGGACAGGCGTCGTTGGCGACACAGAGAGCAGCCGTCGGTGCTGAGGAGGGACAGGGGGGCTGGTGTCCTCTCGGTCCATGACTCCAGAGACTCCTGCAAACGGGAGAGGGTGTTTTCCACCCCCTCATCCCTGACCTCGCGCCATACTTTCAAAAGACGCATCAGTTCCTGCACCACCTGAAGTGACAAGAAGGAAAGAGAACATGAGTCAAGACTAGACGGGATACGACGAGACAAGAAAAGGCGAAGCAAAATGAGGAAGACGGAACAAAAAACAACAACACAACAAAACACGCAAGACAAATGAAGACAACACAAGACAACACAAAAGAACACAAAACAACATAAAACAACACAAGACAACGCAAAACAACACAACACAAGATAACACAAAAAACACAAGACAACATAAAGCAACACGAGACAACACAAAACAACACAAGACAACGCAAGACAACACAAAGCAACACAAAGCAACACGAGATAAAAAACAACAACACAACACAACACGCAAGACAAATGAAGACAACACAAGACCACACAAAACAACACAAGACATCACAAGACATCAGAAGACAAGACAAAGCAACACGAGACAACACAAAACAACACAACACAAAACCACACAACACAACACAACACAAAAAAGACAGCATAAAACAACGCAAAACAACATAAAACAACACCAAAAACACAAGAAAACACAAAACAACACAGAACAATAAAGACAACAAAAAACATCACAAAACAACACAAGACATCACAAGAAAACACAAGACAATACAAAACAACACAACACAAAACCACACAAGACAACACAAGACATCAC
>JAWQFJ010018288.1:2500-13864 GCA_034096865.1 Theodoxus fluviatilis
GACAGATGGGACAGACAGACGCGACAGGTCTACCACACACGATTCAACAACCCAAGACAGACCAGTAACCACTGGCACACACACAACACCGAACTAACACCACTACACACATCTAAAGACATGCAGACCCAGACATGACAGGGACATATACCACGACACACAGCACACAGTTTTACACAGACAGGAAACATCAGACCAGAGACAGACAAGACAGACACACAGACCACACAGCCAGACAGACAGAACACACAGAGACACACAGACAGAACACACAGAAAGACAGACAAGGGAGCGAGCACCGGGACCACAACAAGACAGGACGCACAGCAACAGAGCAACAACAGAACAGCCTAAGGACAGCACCACAGACACACAGCACACACCAGACAGACAGACCGACACGACAGACCGACAGCACCGGACAGACACAGATCAGACAGGCATCAGACAGAACGTAACAGAGACACAGAGAAGAACGAGAGAGACTGAGAGGGGGGGGGGGGGGGAGGAGAGGGAGGACAGGGGCGCAATCCACCCACCTCCTCAGCACCCCTCAGCACACCCCCCTTCACCCACTGCCTCCGCGCCCCTCTCCCTCTACTCCTGGGGGCCTCCCCCACTCCGGACGAGCCACCTTGCACCTCCCGCACCCGGCGACGCCCTCGCCCCGGACCCGGCCGTCTAGCCCCTTGTGTCACGCAGGGGAAGCCTGCACCCTTTTCCCTACCTGCCCTCCTAGGGCACCTAGGGCCGAGCTGGGGCCCAATCACCTTCTGGGACCCCTCCCGGACCTCGAGCGGCGAGGCGCTCACGCACCTGGGCAAGGGACCTGGGACCCTCCCTGGGACCCTGGAGGGAATGCACACGCAGGGAAGCGCAGGCCGAGGGCACGCGCGTACTGCCCTCGACCACCCCCGGGGGGATAGGGTCACCATCCCTCACCTCTGGGGAGGGCAGATGGGTACGAACGGGAGGGATCTTTCGTTGTAGCTGGGATTGAGATGTGAGTGGAGCGGGATCTTGGGAGTGAGGGGATGGTGTGAGAGAAAGACAGTATATCAGAGACACATCACAGAGCAGAGGGAAGGGGCGAGGGCTGGGGAGGGGGGGGGGGCGTAGGGAGTCGGGGGGTACCGGGCCGGACCCAGCAGGCAGAGAGACGAGAGCGGAGAGTACGGAAGGAAGACTGAGAGAAGGAGAGAGGAGGAGATGAGAAAGGTGAGAATAAGACGGGTGAGATAGGCTGAGTGAGAGTGGAGGACGAGTGAGAGGGGTGAGAGAGAGAGGGTGGGAGAGATGGAGAGGGAGAGGAGGACGAGAGAGAGAGAGGGTTGAGATTGAAGATGAAGCGATATGAATTGTTTATGAGAGTCACAGACGAGAGATGTGGAAGGAGATGGGTTATGAGGGATGCGAGAGAATTGAGGAAACGGAGGGGAGAGCACCGAGAGAGCTAGAAGGCAGATGAGGATGATGGGGACAGAGAGAGCAGTATGGGAGAGAAGTGGAGGGAGAGATGGAAGAGAGAGAGAGAGAGAGAGATGAGAATGAGGTGATGTTGAGAAGATAAGGAGAGGAGAGCATGGGGAGGAGAGAGGAGAGATTGAGAGGTGGGGGGGGGGGGTGAGAGAAGCTGGGATTAGACAAGGGGGGAGGGGGGAGGCGAGGAAGGGGATGAGAGAACTGAGGAGAAGAATGGAGTGGGGCGGGGGAGAGGAGAGGGAAGAGGAAGGGAGAGAGAGGGAGGGAAGAAGGGAGGGAGGAGAGAAGAAGGGAGAATGTTCCTTTAGATTGGGAGAGAGGAGGAGTACGGCTGAGGCTTGTTGGAAATAGGGGGAGAGAGGTGGGGGAGATGGGATAGTAGTAGCACTTGATTCTTCAGATGAGAGATGACGGAGGGGAGCGAGGGGAGGACAGAGATGAGAGGGGAGAGAGAGAGAGGGAGAGAAGGAGAGAGGAGAGAGAGAGAGAAGCGGCAAGAGATGAGAGAGAGCGAGAGCGGAGTGAGAGAGAGGAGAGAGAGAAGTGAGAGTGATGGAGAGAAGGAGAGGGGAGAGAGAGAGAGAGACGAGGGAGAAGAAGAGAGAGAGAGAGAGACGAGAGAGAAGAGAGAGCCGAGGAGGAGAGGGAGCAGAGAGACAGATGAGAGCGTGAGAGGGTTGAGCGGAGAGAGAGAGAGAGAGCACCGAGGAGATGGAGAGAAGGAGAGAGAGATGAGACGGACGTGCGGAGACGACGAGGAGACAGAGGAGGGGGAGAAGGGATAGAGAGAGGAGAGCACACAAGGGCCCAGAGAGAGAGGAGGACAGAGAGGAGAGATGATGAGAGCAGAGAGGAGAGAGAGAGAGAAGGAAGGGACGAGAGAGGAAGGAGGGGAAGAGAAGGAGGAGAGAGGGAGGGCCAGGGGGTCCGAGGGAGAGGGAGAGAGAGAGGAGGGAGAGAGGTGGGAGGAGAGTGAGAGTCAGGGGAGAGGGGAGAGAGCGGGAGAGACGACGAGAGCGAGAGCCCGAGATGATGGAGACGGGCAAGAGAGAGGGAGAGAGGCAGGAGATGAGAAAGAGGAGGGAGAGAGACGATGGGAGAGAGGGGGAGAGGGAGAGAGACGATGGGAGAGAGGGGGAGAGGGAGAGAGACACACAAACACAGAGAGAGAAGAGAGCCAGAGAGAGAGAAGAGAGAGAGAGAGAGAGAGAAAGAGAAAGCGCGCGCGCACACACACACAGACACACAAGCACACAGACACAAACATACATACACACACACACAAACACACACAGACATACACAACAAAACACACACACCACCACACACACACACACGCACATACACAACACAAACACAAACACACACACACACACCCACACACACACACACAAACACACACCACACACCTACACACACAAACACAGGGACACAGACGTACGCCAGGGCGTCTGGGCGTTTCCAAGGTAGTAGAGGGTTAAGGAGGCCGTGTTGTAGTCGTTCCAGTTGAGACGTCGTCTCACTGCCAGTGCCTCCTTCAGCAGCTCCACCGCCGTGTCTGCAGCGGAAAGCAACGCAAGGCATGGCAATGAAGCAGTCAACCTGAAAGTCCTTCTGTGAACCAGAGTCACGTGACTCTGGCACAGTTCGAAATGAATGCGTAATAGTCTTGACCTTTTCCGTTACGGCATTGCGCCAAAAATAGTTCGTTCTGATACTTCTTTTCTCTCCACTTTTTACAGAAATCATTCAGATGTCAAAACTTGTTTCCATTCGAATGCAAACATTTTATTTTATCGAATAAACGCTTATTTATTGCCTCAACAATAGTAAGGTATGAGTGTTGTGCGAAATAGTCTTATAACTACTTTTACGGCGTATAGAATGAGGTGCCGGGGTCGGTCGAAATACTGATTGAAAATAAAAAAATCGTGGACAGCAACCGACAATGTACTCTACATCCCGGGGCGGGAGGCTCTACCCTCATCAGTATACGTCCACCTGTAAACGGCCCTTTTCAGGGCCATTTGTACTCAAGAGAGAATACATTGTCGGTTGCTGTCCACGCTTTTCATTTTTAAATTAACGGCGTATGTCAGGGAGCAGATCGGCTATGGCACAAGCCTCTCGTGTGACCTCCATTTGCATAAATTGGACGAAAATCTTCCATCACGTGATGTCACCTGTGCTAGAGACACTTTCGCCGGTAGAAATGAGCCGAGTTTGTCGCTTTCTCAGATTTCGAGATGAAGTCCAGAAATGGAAATGGGGATGAATGTCTGCTGTTTGCAGATTACGGTTCCGTTGACAAATTTGATCATTTACATCTGTGCTTGTAATTTTTTTTGGGACAGAATTCGGCCTCTGAGTGAACATAGATATGTGATTACATGCAATGAATACAGTCTGGGCTCAAACCGCTTTGCGCCTTACCCCCTAATCACGGGGCCGCTTTGTCAATCCGTTACTAGCACCAACACACACACAGTGACAGACATTTAAGACGCTGACAGTCAGGTACCAGCACCAACTCCACTCCCTGGGTACTACTCCAACACGATACGGGGTTACGGCCGCCTGCAGGGGTAATGGCACCTCAGTGTGCTACTGCTGCCCTCACAGGAACCTGGTTTCAAGAACGACTGGGAGGAAACCATGTGAGTAAAACACCTTGCTGACGAATGCATCTCCGATAACCGGAAAGACTTCCAGACACGGTGGACTCGTCCGAGGAGAGGGGCGAGGCAAAGACAGCCAAGCTGGCGGGCCACGCAAGCTGGCAGGCCATAGCATCTGATTGGCAAGCGATCTTGGTCGGTTAATCCGCAGTGAAATTGCCGTGATTCACACACAGTGACAAAAGAATGTTAAGATTCGAAAACATCTCTAAAAACGCAACCCAGTCAGATGCTGTGGCCCGCCATCTTGTCTGACCCGCCAGCTCTGCTGTCTTTACGTCACCCCTCTCCTCGGACGAGTCCACAAGAGTGACTCGTCTCTGGAAGACTTTCCCGATAATCTTGTAGCTTGGAACGCTGCACCTTCCAGCCACACGCGACCGCAGGTTGAGGGCATGAACCACTCGTCCACAGGCACGAAAAAGACCTTTCTACCAGTCGCATGACTCGGCAGCCGCCATATTGCACTCGAGGTTAAGCAATTCGTGGTGATGATTTGATCGCCGTCACACAATTACCAGCTCCAAGCAACGGCTTTGTTGTTGTTTTCCTGAGGTCAGGGGAATTTACCTCTACTTTGTCGGTTTCCTATTGCATAACTAAAAATAGAAGACGAATACAAGGCTCCAAAACTTGTAAGCAATTCGGTGCATTTGTCGGAGAGGTTGAAAACGGCACATCTACTTGGCCCTTAAAGTTTGATTTTCTACATTTGAATTTTTAACCTTCCGTCGGCTTTGACAACCATCACCCTAACAAAAGATATTAAATGCACGAATCATATATCATTTTCAAGTAAATTTGAAGGCCTGCATGCTAGTACAAATATGTCCCAAAAGGCCCAAGTAGTCTCGTTTTATGGTAGAATGTTGAACCTGATAGCCCCAGTCGTCCCAGCAGTATGTTTCTTGTGATACACGATCTGTTTCACATCCGTTCGAGGCGGTCAGGCCCATCCTCACGGCTGGGATGGCTTGTATCAGGGCCTTCAGGCATCTTGCTCTCGCATGCTTCAAACCCCGCACCGACTAGCCGCAAGCGACTGCAGGTCAAATGCCGACCCCAAAAAAGGACACACACAAAAACCCACCACAAACAACAACAACACCCATGTTCGCAGATGAACGATCAGGAGTTATTTGCACTTGAGTGTGACCTCTCTGTCCTTACATGTATCAGCTTTTTCACCTGGGTGGAAAAGAGACAACACGAGTTGAACTTCTTGAAGAAGGATCTAGGATTGTACATCTTCGAACTCTGCACCTGCTAGCAGCAAGCGACTGTAGATTACATAATTATGTCCTAACCCCTGAACTGGAACTCCGTAAAACTACAGCGATCGTCGCCTTCCCTGTTACTCATGGCAATAGCTTGATCTGCGCCTGTGTACACATAGCAAACGAACGCTCCCTACTTAGTTTCCAGCTGATAACTAGGTCGACGCGCATGCGCATGGAAATACTTTTTTCCTTAAAATACATTTATAAAATTCGGAGTATATGTAAACTGGGGATCAGAAGAGGCCCACAGCGTCTCCTTGCCCATTTCTTACCAGAGGAATTACTTGCTAAATCGAGATTGGTCATGCTCCTACTCTAACTAGCTCTAGTGGTTTTCATTGTCAATGCCTTGTCAAGCCTGCTCCTACTCTAACTAGCTCTAGTGGTTTTCATTGTCAATGCCTTATCAAGCCTGCTCCTACTCTAACTAGCTCTAGTGGTTTTCATTGTCAATGCCTTATCAAGCCTGCTCCTACTCTAACTAGCTCTAGTGGTTTTCATTGTCAGTGCCTTATCAAGCCTGCACACTCTAACTAGCTCTAGTGGTTTTCATTGTCAATGCCTTATCAAGCCTGCACACTCTAACTAGCTCTAGTGGTTTTCATTGTCAGTGCCTTATCAAGCCTGCACACTCTAACTAGCTCTAGTGGTTTTCATTGTCAATGCCTTATCAAGCCTGCTCCTACTCTAACTAGCTCTAGTGGTTTTCATTGTCAATGCCTTGTCAAGCCTGCTCCTACTCTAACTAGCTCTAGTGGTTTTCATTGTCAATGCCTTGTCAAGCCTGCTCCTACTCTAACTAGCTCGAGTGGTTTTCATTGTCAATGCCTTATCAAGCCTGCTCCTACTCTAACTAGCTCTAGTGGTTTTCATTGTCAATGCCTTATCAAGCCTGCTCCTACTCTAACTAGCTCTAGTGGTTTTCATTGTCAATGCCTTGTCAAGCCTGCTCCTACTCTAACTAGCTCGAGTGGTTTTCATTGTCAATGCCTTATCAAGCCTGCTCCTACTCTAACTAGCTCTAGTGGTTTTCATTGTCAATGCCTTGTCAAGCCTGCTCCTACTCTAACTAGCTCTAGTGGTTTTCATTGTCAATGCCTTATCAAGCCTGCTCCTACTCTAACTAGCTCTAGTGGTTTTCATTGTCAATGCCTTATCAAGCCTGCTCCTACTCTAACTAGCTCTAGTGGTTTTCATTGTCAATGCCTTATCAAGCCTGCTCCTACTCTAACTAGCTCTAGTGGTTTTCATTGTCAATGCCTTGTCAAGCCTGCTCCTACTCTAACTAGCTCGAGTGGTTTTCATTGTCAATGCCTTATCAAGCCTGCTCCTACTCTAACTAGCTCTAGTGGTTTTCATTGTCAATGCCTTGTCAAGCCTGCTCCTACTCTAACTAGCTCTAGTGGTTTTCATTGTCAATGCCTTGTCAAGCCTGCTCCTACTCTAACTAGCTCTAGTGGTTTTCATTGTCAATGCCTTGTCAAGCCTGCTCCTACTCTAACTAACTCTAGTGGTTTTCATTGTCAATGCCTTGTCAAGCCTGCTCCTACTCTAACTAGCTCTAGTGGTTTTCATTGTCAATGCCTTGTCAAGCCTGCTCCTACTCTAACTAGCTCTAGTGGTTTTCATTGTCAATGCCTTATCAAGCCTGCTCCTACTCTAACTAGCTCTAGTGGTTTTCATTGTCAATGCCTTATCAAGCCTGCTCCTACTCTAACTAGCTCTAGTGGTTTTCATTGTCAATGCCTTGTCAAGCCTGCTCCTACTCTAACTAGCTCTAGTGGTTTTCATTGTCAATGCCTTGTCAAGCCTGCTCCTACTCTAACTAACTCTAGTGGTTTTCATTGTCAATGCCTTATCAAGCCTGCTCCTACTCTAACTAGCTCTAGTGGTTTTCATTGTCAATGCCTTGTCAAGCCTGCTCCTACTCTAACTAGCTCTAGTGGTTTTCATTGTCAATGCCTTGTCAAGCCTGCTCCTACTCTAACTAGCTCGAGTGGTTTTCATTGTCAATGCCTTGTCAAGCCTGCTCCTACTCTAACTAGCTCTAGTGGTTTTCATTGTCAATGCCTTGTCAAGCCTGCTCCTACTCTAACTAGCTCTAGTGGTTTTCATTGTCAATGCCTTGTCAAGCCTGCTCCTACTCTAACTAGCTCTAGTGGTTTTCATTGTCAATGCCTTGTCAAGCCTGCTCCTACTCTAACTAGCTCTAGTGGTTTTCATTGTCAATGCCTTATCAAGCCTGCTCCTACTCTAACTAGCTCTAGTGGTTTTCATTGTCAATGCCTTGTCAAGCCTGCTCCTACTCTAACTAGCTCTAGTGGTTTTCATTGTCAATGCCTTGTCAAGCCTGCTCCTACTCTAACTAGCTCTAGTGGTTTTCATTGTCAATGCCTTATCAAGCCTGCTCCTACTCTAACTAGCTCTAGTGGTTTTCATTGTCAATGCCTTATCAAGCCTGCTCCTACTCTAACTAGCTCTAGTGGTTTTCATTGTCAATGCCTTATCAAGCCTGCTCCTACTCTAACTAGCTCTAGTGGTTTTCATTGTCAATGCCTTGTCAAGCATGCTCCTACTCTAACTAGCTCTAGTGGTTTTCATTGTCAATGCCTTATCAAGCCTGCTCCTACTCTAACTAGCTCTAGTGGTTTTCATTGTCAATGCCTTATCAAGCCTGCTCCTACTCTAACTAGCTCTAGTGGTTTTCATTGTCAATGCCTTATCAAGCCTGCTCCTACTCTAACTAGCTCTAGTGGTTTTCATTGTCAATGCCTTATCAAGCCTGCTCCTACTCTAACTAGCTCTAGTGGTTTTCATTGTCAATGCCTTATCAAGCCTGCTCCTACTCTAACTAGCTCTAGTGGTTTTCATTGTCAATGCCTTGTCAAGCCTGCTCCTACTCTAACTAGCTCGAGTGGTTTTCATTGTCAATGCCTTGTCAAGCCTGCTCCTACTCTAACTAGCTCGAGTGGTTTTCATTGTCAATGCCTTGTCAAGCCTGCTCCTACTCTAACTAGCTCGAGTGGTTTTCATTGTCAATGCCTTGTCAAGCCTGCTCCTACTCTAACTAGCTCTAGTGGTTTTCATTGTCAATGCCTTGTCAAGCCTGCTCCTACTCTAACTAACTCTAGTGGTTTTCATTGTCAATGCCTTATCAAGCCTGCTCCTACTCTAACTAGCTCTAGTGGTTTTCATTGTCAATGCCTTGTCAAGCCTGCTCCTACTCTAACTAGCTCTAGTGGTTTTCATTGTCAATGCCTTGTCAAGCCTGCTCCTACTCTAACTAGCTCTAGTGGTTTTCATTGTCAATGCCTTATCAAGCCTGCTCCTACTCTAACTAGCTCTAGTGGTTTTCATTGTCAATGCCTTATCAAGCCTGCTCCTACTCTAACTAGCTCTAGTGGTTTTCATTGTCAATGCCTTATCAAGCCTGCTCCTACTCTAACTAGCTCTAGTGGTTTTCATTGTCAATGCCTTATCAAGCCTGCTCCTACTCTAACTAGCTCTAGTGGTTTTCATTGTCAATGCCTTATCAAGCATGCTCCTACTCTAACTAGCTCGAGTGGTTTTCATTGTCAATGCCTTATCAAGCATGCTCCTACTCTAACTA
Organism: Theodoxus fluviatilis; assembly: GCA_034096865.1. Taxonomy (NCBI): domain Eukaryota; kingdom Metazoa; phylum Mollusca; class Gastropoda; order Cycloneritida; family Neritidae; genus Theodoxus; species Theodoxus fluviatilis. Next base: position 11,551 of record JAWQFJ010018288.1, read on the forward strand.
GCTCGAGTGGTTTTCATTGTCAATGCCTTATCAAGCATGCTCCTACTCTAACTAGCTCGAGTGGTTTTCATTGTCAATGCCTTATCAAGCCTGCTCCTACTCTAACTAGCTCTAGTGGTTTTCATTGTCAATGCCTTGTCAAGCCTGCTCCTACTCTAACTAGCTCGAGTGGTTTTCATTGTCAATGCCTTATCAAGCCTGCTCCTACTCTAACTAGCTCTAGTGGTTTTCATTGTCAATGCCTTATCAAGCCTGCTCCTACTCTAACTAGCTCGAGTGGTTTTCATTGTCAATGCCTTATCAAGCCTGCTCCTACTCTAACTAGCTCGAGTGGTTTTCATTGTCAATGCCTTATCAAGCCTGCTCCTACTCTAACTAGCTCTAGTGGTTTTCATTGTCAATGCCTTATCAAGCCTGCTCCTACTCTAACTAGCTCTAGTGGTTTTCATTGTCAATGCCTTGTCAAGCCTGCTCCTACTCTAACTAGCTCTAGTGGTTTTCATTGTCAATGCCTTGTCAAGCCTGCTCCTACTCTAACTAGCTCTAGTGGTTTTCATTGTCAATGCCTTATCAAGCCTGCTCCTACTCTAACTAGCTCTAGTGGTTTTCATTGTCAATGCCTTGTCAAGCATGCTCCTACTCTAACTAGCTCGAGTGGTTTTCATTGTCAATGCCTTATCAAGCCTGCTCCTACTCTAACTAGCTCTAGTGGTTTTCATTGTCAATGCCTTATCAAGCCTGCTCCTACTCTAACTAGCTCTAGTGGTTTTCATTGTCAATGCCTTGTCAAGCCTGCTCCTACTCTAACTAGCTCTAGTGGTTTTCATTGTCAATGCCTTATCAAGCCTGCTCCTACTCTAACTAGCTCTAGTGGTTTTCATTGTCAATGCCTTATCAAGCCTGCTCCTACTCTAACTAGCTCTAGTGGTTTTCATTGTCAATGCCTTATCAAGCCTGCTCCTACTCTAACTAGCTCTAGTGGTTTTCATTGTCAATGCCTTGTCAAGCCTGATCCGACTCTAACTAGCTCTAGTGGTTTTCATTGTCAATGCCTTGTCAAGCCTGCTCCTACTCTAACTAGCTCTAGTGGTTTTCATTGTCAATGCCTTATCAAGCCTGCTCCTACTCTAACTAGCTCTAGTGGTTTTCATTGTCAATGCCTTGTCAAGCCTGCTCCTACTCTAACTAGCTCGAGTGGTTTTCATTGTCAATGCCTTGTCAAGCCTGCTCCTACTCTAACTAGCTCTAGTGGTTTTCATTGTCAATGCCTTATCAAGCCTGCTCCTACTCTAACTAGCTCTAGTGGTTTTCATTGTCAATGCCTTGTCAAGCCTGCTCCTACTCTAACTAGCTCTAGTGGTTTTCATTGTCAATGCCTTGTCAAGCCTGCTCCTACTCTAACTAGCTCTAGTGGTTTTCATTGTCAATGCCTTGTCAAGCCTGCTCCTACTCTAACTAGCTCTAGTGGTTTTCATTGTCAATGCCTTATCAAGCCTGCTCCTACTCTAACTAGCTCTAGTGGTTTTCATTGTCAATGCCTTGTCAAGCCTGCTCCTACTCTAACTAGCTCTAGTGGTTTTCATTGTCAATGCCTTATCAAGCCTGCTCCTACTCTAACTAGCTCTAGTGGTTTTCATTGTCAATGCCTTATCAAGCCTGCTCCTACTCTAACTAGCTCTAGTGGTTTTCATTGTCAATGCCTTATCAAGCCTGCTCCTACTCTAACTAGCTCTAGTGGTTTTCATTGTCAATGCCTTATCAAGCCTGCTCCTACTCTAACTAGCTCTAGTGGTTTTCATTGTCAATGCCTTGTCAAGCCTGCTCCTACTCTAACTAGCTCTAGTGGTTTTCATTGTCAATGCCTTATCAAGCCTGCTCCTACTCTAACTAGCTCTAGTGGTTTTCATTGTCAATGCCTTGTCAAGCCTGCTCCTACTCTAACTAGCTCTAGTGGTTTTCATTGTCAATGCCTTATCAAGCCTGCTCCTACTCTAACTAGCTCTAGTGGTTTTCATTGTCAATGCCTTATCAAGCCTGCTCCTACTCTAACTAGCTCTAGTGGTTTTCATTGTCAATGCCTTGTCAAGCCTGCTCCTACTCTAACTAGCTCTAGTGGTTTTCATTGTCAATGCCTTATCAAGCCTGCTCCTACTCTAACTAGCTCTAGTGGTTTTCATTGTCAATGCCTTATCAAGCCTGCTCCTACTCTAACTAGCTCTAGTGGTTTTCATTGTCAATGCCTTGTCAAGCCTGCTCCTACTCTAACTAGCTCTAGTGGTTTTCATTGTCAATGCCTTATCAAGCATGCTCCTAC
>JAWQFJ010018290.1:0-14592 GCA_034096865.1 Theodoxus fluviatilis
GGGTCACTGGAAGATAGGCTTCTATTGTACAAGTGTATATCCTCGTTAAATGAAATAATTCTATTGAATTGAAATCAACACAATGTCGTCTGCAAATAATAGAAGACATATGTCCGTTACAATCGGCATCAGTTGTGCACCATATCTGCCACGTTTACTAACCTTTTCATCCAGATGGTTACTTAGAATTGAGAAAAACGTTTGGCTCCTACTGCAGCCTTGTTTAATCCCCCTTAAGCAGTCAAAGAACTCTGTTGACCCACTCGGATACCTTGCACAGCTCAATGCACAGTTGTGCATGGACTTCACGACCCTGAGTGATCTGCCCTTTACTCCAGTGCACTTCAACGTGTTCCACTATGACTCCTGGGTCACGGTGTCAAACGCTTTCTTCAATCACAGTACAACTTACTTAGAGAGAGAGAGAAATTCTTGCGCAATACACCATGCAAAACAGCATGTTGTCTGTGGTGAAATACCCTCTTTAGAAATATGTTTTTGTCTCGATGATAATCTGCTTGCCCTCAAGCCATTTGAGCAACCTGTCATCTACCACGAAGGAGAACACCTTCATGATGACACTGACCAAATAAATTCCTTTAAAATTATCGGGGTTAGATGTGCTACCCCTTTTATGTATTGGTACAATCACCTAGATCAGAGCTTAGGATATTCATATTTTGGCAATGTAGAATGAAAGAACCTGTGCAGATACGACACAATTGATGAAGGGCACACCTGATCATCTCTCCGTTTCTCTGGACCAGCCCAGCACCTTTCCCCGATCAGACGTGGTGTCCCAATCCAGCACCTTTCCCCGATCAGACGTGATGTCCCAGCCCAGCACCTTTCCCCGATCAGACGTGATGTCCCAGCCCAGCACCTTTCCCCGATCAGACGTGTTGTCCCAGCCCAGCACCTTTCCCCGATCAGACGTGGTGTCCCAGCCCAGCACCTTTCCCCGATCAGACGTGATGTCCCAATCCAGCACCTTTCCCCGATCAGACGTGGTGTCCCAGCCCAGCACCTTTCTCCGATCAGACGTGGTGTCCCAGCCCAGCACCTTTCCCCGATCAGACGTGATGTCCCAATCCAGCACCTTTCCCCGATCAGACGTGGTGTCCCAAGCCCAGCACCTTTCCCCGATCAGACGTGATGACCCAATCCAGCACCTTTCCCCGATCAGACGTGGTGTCCCAGCCCAGCACCTTTCCCCGATCAGACGTGGTGTCCCAGCCCAGCACCTTTCCCGATCAGACGTGGTGTCCCAGCCCAGCACCTTTCCCCGATCAGACGTGGTGTCCCAGCCCAGCACCTTTCCCTGATCAGACGTGATGTCCGTGGTTGAAGTGTCCCTTGCAGGAGGAAGGCCGGGCAGTAGTTCCCGTAATGCCGGTATGGACACAGCCTCTCACGGATTGAAATCAGCAGCCAACCAGACTGCATCAAGACGTTTTCAGAAGAATCGCCATTTTAAAATGTTGCAATTCGTGCACAGTGCTCCTTTTCTTCACGTCCGTGAATACAACGCCTGACTGAGCGTGCAGAAGTCGGTACTCTCTATGAACGGAAGTTCACATGAAGTGCAATCCCTCACTGAGCAAGCTCAGACATTGATGATGTCACTGCACGTAAACGCATTTTTATCTTTACAACGATGTCGACGAAAGCGGCGACGATGATAAAAAACAAAGACAAGACATCACAATCAACAACAACGTGTGAGTAAATGATTCTTCGCCGAATTCCCCGGAGACGAAACACCACTGACCGCGTGCATGGCTTGGCGGTTTGGGAACCCCTGATGACATGACGCCCCTGCCTCGGGGAGCTCCCCCCCCCCCCCCCCCCTCAGTTCCTCGCCTCTCCATTGACAGCCAGCGCTGGCAACGACCGTTATTTGTGATTGGTCCCCTGACTTGGAACTGCCATCTCTTCAAATTAGACTGACCTCTATTTACGAACGTCCAAGACAGCACTCAGGACGCATCTTTTCATACACTTCCTTTCTTACTGTCTCTGTCAATCTACAGTCGAGTTGAGCTCCTGAGGCATGGTGCAAAATTAAAAGCAGGACGTGTGTGTGCTAGCCGCTGCTTCAAGCATGCATGCTTATGTATATGTGCGTGTGCGCGTGCGCGTGCGTGCATGCGTGTGTGTACGTGCATGCGCGCGCCCTTGTGTGTGTGTATGTGTGTGTGTGGAGAGAGAGAGAGAGAGAGAGAGAGAGAGAGAGAGAGAGAGAGAGAGAGAGAGAGAGAGAGAGAGAGAGAGAGAGAGAGAGAGAGAGAGAGAGAGAGAGAGAGAGAGAGAGAGAGAGAGAGAGAGAGAGAGAGAGAGAGAGAGAGAGAGAGAGAGAGAGAGAGAGAGAGAGAGAGAGAGAGAGAGAGAGAGAGAGAGAGAGAGAGAAGAGAGAGAGAGAGAGAGAGAGAGAGAGAGAGGGGGGGGGTTTGGACATTTGCTTTAGTTCCTTCATCAGTTTGTCTCTCCTCTCTGCCCTTTCAATGAGCTGTAAGATAAGTGTCGCCCTTTTTGTATGTGTGCAGGTAGCTGGGTGTCACCTTTCTTTTATCTCTGTACATAGACATGTCTGTGAAGCTGTGGGAGTTTATGGATATGTTTTCATCAGTGCTTAGAAAATAGATTATACTACTATTGTTGAAACGTTTCGGGCGTTGCAGCAATATGGTCATAATAACGTAACAGTAATGACGTGATGATGGTGATGGTGAAAATGACAGTGCCCACTGGCGCCATGACCGCTCCCTGCAGCCGTTGCTGTCCACATTGTCCACGGCCAAGGCAGTCTTCTGGCGGAACTGACCAGTCGTGACGTCTGCACTCTTCGTCTCCCAAGCGGCGGCTTGGAGCCTCCCCAGCTGGTGGCTGCAGACTGCACAGGCTCGGGGTGACTGCAGACTGCACAGGCTGGTGGTGACTGCAGACTCCCCAGGCTCGGGGTGACTGCAGACTGCACAGGCTCGTGGTGACTGCAGACTCCCCAGGCTTGTGGTGACTGCAGACTCCCCAGGCTCGGGGTGACTGCAGACTGCACAGGCTGGTGGTGACTGCAGACTGCACAGGCTGGTGGTGACTGCAGACTCCCCAGGCTCGTGGTGACTGCAGACTCCCCAGGCTGGTGGTGACTGCAGACTCCCCAGGCTCGTGGTGACTGCAGACTCCCCAGGCTGGTGATGACTGCAGACTCCCCAGGCTCGGGGTGACTGCAGACTGCACAGGCTCGGGGTGACTGCAGACTCCCCAGGCTCGTGGTGACTGCAGACTCCCCAGGCTGGTGGTGACTGCAGACTCCCCAGGCTCGTGGTGACTGCAGACTCCCCAGGCTCGGGGTGACTGCAGACTCCCCAGGCTCGTGGTGACTGCAGACTGCACAGGCTGGTGGTGACTGCAGACTCCCCAGGCTGGTGGTGACTGCAGACTCCCCATGCTCGGGGTGACTGCAGACTCCCCAGGCTGGTGGTGACTGCAGACTCCCCAGGCTGGTGGTGACTGCAGACTGCACAGGCTGGTGGTGACTGCAGACTCCCCAGGCTGGTGGTGACTGCAGACTGCCCAGGCTGGTGGTGACTGCAGACTGCACAGGCTGGTGGTGACTGCAGACTCCCCAGGCTGGTGGTGACTGCAGACTGCACAGGCTCGGGGTGACTGCAGATTGCACTGAATTGCTTGCATTGATGCGTTTTTCCAGGCGATGAGCTGACCACGCGTCTGCAATATCGCGCACTGACGTCACCACGCAAGCTGTGGAGGCAGTACATGTCTACATTTTCACTCCCGCCACTGCAACGACCTGAACTCTGACCTCAATCACGTGTGCAGTTCAGATGGCAAGACGGCGTTGCCTTGGTGGGTTGAAGTCTCACTTTCACATCTGGCGATCCAGTGTGTAGTTTCCTGGCACACGCCTGCAATCCCAGTTTGGGGCCAAAACTTGGAAGGTTGGAGTTACCACCCTTGGCTTTGAGCACGGCACAGTTCCTGCTTGGTCACGAACAGGGCGTTTCCATGGCAATCAAAGCTCTGCCTGCGTTTTTGCAGAATTGTCAGTAATGACGTCATCTTACCTGCCTGTCAGGTACGCTGGGCGCTCAGGCACAGGGCATCAAGGTTGAGGAAAGGAGCGATGAAGGAGGATGACAAAAGTGCTACGGAGGAAGAGAAGGAGAAAGACGACACGGGCTGAACGGAAGAGAGAGAAGACGTACGGATGACTGAATGGGGAGATGGGCGGAAAGAAGGCAGACGAAGATTGCGGGATGCCGAAGTACTAGACGTGTCACGACGATCACGGGATCCGAATGAGGGGGGGGGGGGGAGGGGGGGCAGAGAGACAAAATGGTGAATGAATGAAGCAACCCTCACAGGAAATGCTGCCTTAAAGAAGAGGAAGGAGTGAGCGTGGTTGAGAAAAGAGCAGAAAGAAAAGCTGACACGCATCGTGGGGTGGCAGTGGAGGCAGAGGACTCGCATGAGGACAAAGCAACACGGACCTCGGGGATCGTATGGAGGGGCAGAAATCCCTGCCTTCATGAGCGACCAAATGTCTCGGGCTGGGATTCTGAAGCACTCCAAGCAACCATTGTGTCATTTTCGTTTTGTCTTCAGCGATCCGGCAGGCTACCTGTTACCTACGACTCACCTGAGACAGCCTTGTGGCGTCGCTCCTTCCCATCTATGTCCTTGGAAGAGGGGGCCGCACTGGAGCCGTCTCCTGCTCCCTGCCCAGGTGGTCGCTATACGGAAGTGGGCCCCGGAAAAGCATTGCTTTATAGTGGGGCCGGGGAAGTGGCCACTGCTGTACGTGACTCTGGACCCAGGGGGAGGACCAGGGCTTCTCAGGTCAACCTCGATGTTTGCCAGCCCCGTCTGGGGCACGTCCAGCCCAGGGCTTTGGCGGGGCGAGGCGCTGCACTTCCCGCTGGGGAGGCCTGGGTCGGGACCTGGCGGAGAGATGAGCCCATCGCAATCCGGGCACGCACGATTAGCGCCGCATCGCCTGCGTGTGGCGGGACGTGCGTAAGCAGCCGTTCTCTACATTGTGCGTCTCTCTCTCTCTCTCTCTCTCTCTCTTTCTCTCTCTCTCTCTCTCTCTCTCTCTCTCTCTCTCTCTCTCTCTTTCTGTTCATCTATACCTCTTCACTTTCTTCTCTCTCTCTGCTCTTCTTTCCATCTCCATCTTTCTCCTTTCCATCTCCACTTCTCTCCTGTCAATCTCTACCTCTCTCCTTTCCATCTTGACCTCTCTCCTTTCCATCTCCACCTCTCTCCTTTCCATCTCTACCTCTCTCCTTTCCATCTCCACCTCTCTCCTTTCCATCTTCACCTCTCTTCTTTCCATCTCCACCTCTCTCCTTTCCATCTCCACCTCTCTTCTTTCCATCTCCACCTCTGTTCTTTCCATCTCCACCTCTCTCCTTTCCATCTCCACCTCTCTCCTTTCCATCTCTACCTCTCTCTTCTCCATTTCCCCCTCTCTCCTTTCCATCTCCACATCTCTCCTTTCCATCTCCACCTCTCTCCTTTCCATCTCCACCTCTCTCCTTTCCATCTCCACCTCTCTTCTTTCCATTTCCCCCTCTCTCCTTTGCATCTCCACCTCTCTCCTTTCCATCTCCACCTCTCTCTTTTCCATCTCCACCTCTCTCTTCTCCATTTTCCCCTCTCTCCTTTCCATCTCCACATCTCTCCTTTCCATCTCCACCTCTCTCCTTTCCATCTCCCCCTCTCTTCTTTCCATTTCCCCCTCTCTCCTTTCCATCTCCACCTCTCTCCTTTCCATCTCCACCTCTCTCTTTTCCATCTCCACCCCTCTCCTGTCCATCTCTACCTCTCTCCTTTCCATCTCCACCTCTCTCCTTTCCATCTCTACCTCTCTCCTTTCCATCTCCACCTCTCTCCTTTCCATCTCTACCTCTCTCCTTTCCATCTCCACCTCTCTCCTTTCCATCTCTACCTCTCTCCTTTCCATCTCTACATCTCTCCTTTCCATCTCTACCTCTCTCCTTTCCATCTCCACCTCTCTCCTTTCCATCTCCACCTCTCTCCTTTCCATCTCCACATCTCTCCTTTCCATCTCCACCTCTCTCCTTTCCATCTCCACCTCTCTCCTTTCCATCTCCACCTCTCTCCTTTCCATCTCCACCTCTCTCCTTTCCATCTCCACCTCTCTCCTTTCCATCTCCACCTCTCTCCTTTCCATCTCTACCTCTCTCCTTTCCATCTCTACATCTCTCCTTTCCATCTCCACCTCTCTCCTTTCCATCTCCACCTCTCTCCTTTCCATCTCCCCCTCTCTTCTTTCCATTTCCCCCTCTCTCCTTTCCATCTCCACCTCTCTCCTTTCCATCTCCACCTCTCTCCTTTCCATCTCCACCCCTCTCCTGTCCATCTCTACCTCTCTCCTTTCCATCTCCACCTCTCTCCTTTCCATCTCCACCTCTCTCCTTTCCATCTCCACCTCTCTTCTTTCCTTCTCCACCTCTCTTCTTTCCATCTCCACCTCTCTTCTTTCCATCTCCACCTCCCTTCTTTCCATCTCCACCTCTCTTCTTTCCATCTCCACCTCTCTCCTTTCCATCTCCACCTCTCTTCTTTCCATTTCCCCCTGTCTCCTTTCCATCTCCACCTCTTCTTTCCATCTCCATCTCTCTCTTTTCCATTCCCCCCTCTCTCCTTTCCATCTCCACATCTCTCCTTTCCATCTTTACCTCTCTCCTTTCCATCTCCACCTCTCTTCTTTCCATTTCCCCCTGTCTCCTTTCCATCTCCACCTCTTCTTTCCATCTCCATCTCTCTCTTTTCCATTCCCCCCTCTCTCCTTTCCATCTCCACATCTCTCCTTTCCATCTCCACCTCTCTTCTTTCCATTTCCCCCTGTCTTCTTTCCATCTCCACCTCTTCTTTCCATCTCCATCTCTCTCTTTTCCATTCCCCCCTCTCTCCTTTCCATCTCCACATCTCTCCTTTCCATCTTTACCTCTCTCCTTTCCATCTCCACCTCTCTTCTTTCCATTTCCCCCTGTCTCCTTTCCATCTCCACTTCTTCTTTCCATCTCCATCTCTCTCCTTTCCATCTCCACATCTCTCCTTTCCATCTGCACCTCTCTCCTTTCCATCTCCCCCTCTCTTCTTTCCATTTGTCCCTCTCTCCTTTCCATCTCCACCTCTCTTCTTTCCATCTCCACCTCTCTCCTTTCCATCTCCACCTCTCTCCTTTCCATCTCCACCCCTCTCCTGTCCATCTCCACCTCTCTCCTTTCCATCTCCACCTCTCTCCTTTCCATCTCTACCTCTCTCCTTTCCATCTCCACCTCTGTCCTTTCCATCTCCACCTCTCTCCTTTCCATCTCCACCTCTCTCCTTTCCATCTCCACCTCTCTCCTTTCCATCTCTACCTCTCTTCTTTTCATCTCCACCTCTCTCCTTTCTATCTCCACCTCTCTCCTTTCCATCTCTACCTCTCTCCTTTCCATCTCTACCTCTCTTCTTTCCATCTCCACCTCTCTTCTTTCCATCGCCATCTCTCTTCTTTCCATCTCTACCTCTCTCCTTTCCATCTCCACCTCTCTCCTTTCCTTCTCCACCTCTCTTCTTTCCATCTCCACCTCTCTTCTTTCCATCTCCACCTCCCTTCTTTCCATCTCCACCTCTCTTCTTTCCATCTCCACCTCTCTCCTTTCCATCTCCACCTCTCTCCTTTTCATCTTCACCTCTCTTCTTTCCATCTCCACCTCTCTCCCTTCCATCTCCACCTCTCTCCTGTCCATCTCCACCTCTCTCCTTTCCATCTCCACCTCTCTTCGTTCCATTTCCCCCTGTCTCCTTTCCATCTCCACCTCTTCTTTCCATCTCCATCTCTCTCCTTTCCATTCCCCCCTCTCTCCTTTCCATCTCCACCTCTCTCCTTTCCATCTCCATCTCTCTCCTTTCCATCTTTACCTCTCTCCTTTCCATCTCCACCTCTCTCCTTTCCATCTCCACCTCTCTCCTTTCCATCTCCACCTCTCTCCTTTCCATCTCCACCTCTCTCCTTTCCATCTCCACCTCTCTCCTTTCAATCTCCACCTCTCTCCTTTCCATCTCCATCTCTCTCCTTTCCATCTCCACCTCTCTCCTTTCCATCTCCACCTCTCTCCTATCCATCTCCACCTCTCTCCTTACCATTTCCAATTCTCTCCTTTCCATCTCCACCTCTCTCCTTTCCATCTCCACCTCTCTCCTTTCCATCTCCACCTCTCTCCTTTCCATCTCCATCTCTCTCCTTTCCATCTCCACCTCTCTCCTTTCCATCTCTACCTCTCTCCTTTTCATCACCACCTCTCTCCTTTCCATTTCTACCTCTCTCCTTTCCATCTCTACATCTCTCCTTTCCATCTCCACCTCTCTTCTTTCCATCTCCACCTCTCTCCTTTCCATCTCCACCTCTCTCCTTTCCATCTCCACCTCTCTTCTTTCCATCTCCACCTCTCTCCTTTCCATCTCCACCTCTCTCCTTTCCATCTCCACCTCTTCTATCCATCTCCACCTCTCTCCTTTCCATCTCCATCTCTCTCCTTTTCATATCTACTTCTCTTCTTTCCATCGCCATCTCTCTTCTTTCCATCTCTACCTCTCTTCTTTCCATCTCCACCTCTCACTCTCTCTCTCTCTCTCTCTCTTTCTCTCTCTCTCTCTCTCTCTGTCTCTCTGTCTCTCTGTGAATCCTAATGCTCTGGCCTGCCGAGCAACACGTTTCGCTTCGCTCCCGACGTTTTCTGCATTAGCAGTTCGAGTAAGCCAAAATGCCAGTTACTGGACTTGCAGCCACTGTAGAAGGTGCCCTCTCGACGCTACTGACTACGGAGACCTTAACTTCATGGAAAGTCGACGGTACAGCGAACCAAACAGTCGTCGTGCTACACTTCACGCGAGGTCAGCCATTGTCGTTCAGCGACAGTGCTCGTGTGAGGTGGAGACGAAAGCCTCCAGCGCAGCTACGTCGAGACAAGCAACGAGCTGAACAGCACCGTGAGTCAAATAACATTCGCATGACTTACCCGTCTGTTAAATTGCATGAAGCGCGCGCAGAGTGTAATCCTTGTGCTGCCACCGTAGACATCACCGGAACACATCATACGACTGTGACTTTTCACACCTGACCTGTGACCTCTCGACAATTGATCAGCATGGAATGAGAGACAAGCCCGCCGAAGTCGTCGAGATGAAAAACTCGAGCGATTTGACAGACTATCATCCGTCGAAAGTCCCCACTGACAGTACTCCCGTAAAGGTTGAAGATCTTCCAGACGGCGTGAAGGAAATACTGCAGGAATTAAGGCGCAGGAGTGCATCTGCCCATTCGTGTCTCGCCACCTTCCCCGAAGTGAAAGCTACGGAGCAGGGCACGGAAAGGGATAGGGGTGGCCGTGATATCAGCTCCTCATCTGATCGCCCCATTCCGTCCTGTTCCGACAGGAGAAGAGACAATGACCTGCTACCCCCAGACTACCTATGCAAGTCCGTCCACCAGACACAGCCCCAGTCCGAGGCCCTGAGTGCAGCAGTAGCCATGGAGATGGCGACAGACCAACCCTGAGACGGCAGCAGCCAAGGCGGACAGCACGGAAGCCATGATTCGCGTGTCGTTGCATGACTCTCGCTTGTCTCCGCGAACGTGCCTCGATCAAGACTGGTTGCCAGTCTTGGAAAATATGTCCAATTTATTTCGTTCTTTTGATGTATTATAATTTTGCAACAGGCCTGAGGCCTACGCAATAAATGTTTCGTTCGTTCGTTCTCTGTCTCTCTGTCTGTTTGTCTGTCTGTCTGTCTGTCTGTCTGTCTGTCTGTCTGTCTGTCTGTCTGTCTGCCTGTCTGTCTGTCTGTCTGTCTGTCTGTCTGTCTGTCTGTCTGTCTGTTTGTCTGCCTGTCTGTCTGTCTGTCTGTCTGTCTGTCATTCTGTCTGTCTGCCTGCCTGTCTGCCTGTCTGTCTCTCTCTGTCTGTCTCTCTGTATGTCTCTCTGTATGTCTCTCTGTATGTCTGTCTGTCTGTATGTCTGTCTGTCTGTCTGTCTCTGTCTCTGTCTCTGTCTGTCTGTCTCTGTCTCTGTCTGTTTGTCTGTCTGTCTGTCTGTCTGTCTGTCTGTCTGTCTGTCTGTCTGTCTGTCTGTCTGTCTGTCTGTCTGTCTGTGTCTGTCCGTCTGTCTGTCTGTCTGTCTGTCTGTCTGTCTGTCTGTCTGTCTGTCTGTCTGTCTGTCTGTCTGTCTGTCTGTCTGTCTCTCTCTCTCTCTCTCTCTGTCATTTTCTCTGTACTCCTGTTTTTTTAACCCTAATGATCGGTTTATACATGTTTGTGCACAAAATATATGAGCGTCTATCATCGTCCGTCCTTGAAAGCTAAAATGAGCGTAGACGATGTCTGGCAGCTGTTTTGGCAATGGTGCATTCTTTGTCATTCCATCCTTTCGGAGATGACTGGTTTTTTAGTTTAAATGTCCTTTTAAGAAAGTCTGCAGCCTGGACTAAACATTTCTTAAGAGCCATCGTTAAGTCATTAACATCTAAGTGCGATTCATTGAATGCATTGCCATTTAATTCCTAGAGGCATTTCTGAAGGTTAATGATATACTCCCTACATAAATTTCTATCCCAATTAATTTTTGTAATGGTAATGGTGGGAGTAGTTTCCCTACAAACCCGATCTGCATTTCCCCTAGAAATGCACAGTTCAAGACACATATGTGGAGAAGTAACTGATTTCACAACCCACAATGAATCAATTACTGTGAGAAGATTCTCTGACGCTATACAATAATCTATTACGCTACTTCCTGTGTGAGACACATACGTATATTTCCCCGATTCTTTACCGTACAAGCCATATTGTCAAATCATAAGCAGTACACATGGCCAATAACGACCGACCAAACTCGTTCAACGTAGTATCATGGGAAAAGCGTGAGGGATTCAATGTTCCAGACTCATGTCAAACACCATATCACTTTCACAGGAGTTATAGCAAGATGTTCGCGCATTGAGGTCCCCACACAGCAAAATAGCACAACGTCGGTGACAGTAGCGATACATCGTTCCAACAGAAGGATGCCATCAGTTTCATCAACTGCTTCATAGAAAGGAGAACAGGTTGGGGGAACGTATGCAAAGAAAATGAGCAATAATCTGTCAACTTTGAAAAGTAAAAATTATTGAAAGTACATTCAATGCGACAGAAAAAAAATTGCTACAGATTTCTTTACAAGACAGATTAGCCCGCCAGACATTCGCCCCTTGGATGAAAGCTTGCGAGCGGGCGCCACAAACTTATCATACGCTTCCAAGGAATGCAAAAAATCAAATCTCTGTAGAAATGTTTCGTACAGACAAACACATGAAAATTGTCCAACATATTGGAGAAAATCTGGGTCATCAATCTTGGAGAGAAATCCATCAACGTTCCATGACAAAATGCAAAAAGGAGAAAGAAGCGAACTAGTACGGGTACCGTCGACTCGTGGGTTGTCATCACCAGGGCCTCGGCCGTCTCCCTAGATGGGGGAGAGAGACTCACCCGTCTGCGGTCTCGCAGCCTCACAGCGCGAGTGACGCAAACGGCCATGCCACACACTACGATGGCTGCAGTTCTCGGCTGTCAGGTCCTCCGTAGATGCCTTTGCTGTCGTAGGTGTGTCTACGTCTGTCCTATCACCAGCGAAGTATCCACATACACCTCCTCGGCATCCTCTGCTGACACGGGGTTTTCTGGCGGACTGGGGACGCTGTGGCCCACGTTGCCTTTCGTTACCCAGTCAAGCAGGGAGCGCTGAGGAACATCTGCATGCTCTGCACGTGCGTTGCTAGGTACTCCTAATGTTATGGTGTATGGTGACACTGGGCGTTTTCCTCTGTGGGTCAATGCCAAGTTACGCAGTATCAAATACTGGTTAAGAATCTTGAAAATGGATTAAAGCAGGTTACCCTATAAAATATACCAAATGATGCTGTGTACATCCAACGAAGGTTCTTGGGAATGAAAGGTTAGAAGACTACTCTTCGAATGAAACTGTGAAGACGTATGGTCAAATTAGAGGGTATCAAATGAGACAGCGTTTCTGAGAAACATCAGAGAGAAATTCATCGGCACATTTTACACAGATTGGGAAGCACAAGTTAGGAATAGTGATAGAGATACTCCTTCTACAGACTTTTTAAAACTTCTTGTGTAACTGAACAGTATCTCTATAATCTAGATTAAACAGTATTTAGGGACGCTTACATACGATTTAGGATGGGAATTACCGATTTATTTAACCGTAAACATAGATACACGAGAAATAATAACTTCTAGCTTTGTCCACTGTGCAGAGAACATGGAGAAACGGAGGAACATTTTTTACTCCATTGTCCTGCCTTACAGGACTTGAGAGAACGATTGATATTTGATTGTATAGATGTGAATAGAGATGATCTCTTAGAACATCCCTTGGCCAGTAAAGAAATGAAAATTATAAAATCAACGAGCATTTACTTGTACAAAGCGTTCAAGCGCAGACTAGAAGCTTTGGAGTCCACGGAGCATGACAGCTTTTCGTTGATTAATTGTTTTCCTTGGGAATTGAAATGTATTGTACACTGTACACTTGAAATGGGCCGATGGCCTTTTCAATAAACTCGTTCGTTCGTTCTCTCTGTGTGTCTATCTCTCTCTATATCTCTCATTCTCTCTCTCCTATCTCCTCTCTCTCTATCTCTGTCTCTCTCGCTGTGTGTCTCTCTCTGTCTCTCTCTCTCATCTCTCTCATATCTCTCACACTCTCTCTCATTCTCTCTCTCTCATTTCTCTCTCTTATTCTCTCTCATTCTCTCTCTCTCATCTCTCTCTCGCTCTCTCTCTCTATCTCTCTCCCTGTGTCTCATCTCTCTCCTCTCTCTCTCTCTCTCTCTCTCTCTCTCTTTCTGTCTGTCTGTCTGTGTGTCTGTCTGTCTGTGTGTCTGTCTGTCTGTGTGTCTGTCTGTATGTATGTCTGTCTGTCTGTGTGTCTGTGTGTCTGTCTGTATGTCTGTCTGTCTTCTGTCTGTCTGTCTGTCTGTCTGTCTGTCTCTCTCTGTCTCTCTCTCTGTCTCTGTCTGTCTGTCTGTCTGTCTGTCTGTCTGTCTGTCTGTCTGTCTGTCTGTCTGTCTCTCTCTCTCTCTCTCTCTCTCTCTCTCTCTCTCTCTCTCTCTTTGTCTATGTTTGTGTGCAGTGTCTGTGGGTAGTGTCTGTGTGTGATGTCGTTGTAACATGTTAGTGTGCAATGCCTGTGTCAATTGTTTGTGTACATTGTATGTGTGCAGTGTCAGTGTGCAATGGCTGTGTGCAACGGCTGTGTTTCAACGGCTGTGTGCAACGGCTGTGTGCAATGTATGTGTGCAACGGCTGTGTGCAATGTATGTGTGCAACGGCTGTGTGCAATGTCTGTGTGCAACGGCTGTGTGCAATGGTTGTGTGCAATGTCTGTGTGCAATGTCTGTGTGCCATGTCTGTGTGCAGTGTCTGTGTGCAATGTCTGTGTGCAATGTCTGTGTGCAATGTCTGTGTGCAATAGTCTGTGTGCAGTGTCTGTGTGCAATGTATGTGTGCAATGTATGTGTGCAACAGATGTGTGCAATGTCTGTGTGCACTGTCTGTGTGCAATGTATGTGTGCAATGTCTGGGTGCAAATGTCTGTGTGCAATGTGTGTGTGCAATGTCTGTGTGCAACGGCTGTGTGCAGTGTCTGTGTGCAATGTCTGTGTGCAACGGATGTGTGCAATGTCTGTGTGCAATGTCTGTTCAGTGTCTGTGTGCAATGTCTGTGTGCAATGTCTGTGTGCAATGTCAGTGTGCAATGTCTGTGTGCAATGTATGTGTGCAATGTATGTGTGCAATGTCTGTGTGCAACGTCTGTGTGCAGTGTCTGTGTGCAGTGTCGGTGTGCAGTGTCTGTGTGGCAATGTATGTGTGCAATGTCTGTGTGCAACGGCTGTGTGCAGTGTCTGTGTGCAATGTCTGTTCAGTATCTGTGTGCAATGTATGTGTGCAATGTCTGTTCAGTGTCTGTGTGCAGTGTCTGTGTGCAGTGTCTGTGTGCAATGTCTGTGTGCAGTGTATGTGTGCAATGTATGTGTGCAATGTCTGTGTGCAACTGCTGTGTGCAGTGTCTGTGTGCAATGTCTGTTCAGTGTCTGTGGGCAATGTCTGTGTGCAACGGATGTGTGCAATGTCTGTGTGCAATGTATGTTCAGTGTCAGTGTGCAGTGTCTTTGTGCAATGTCTGTGTGCAGTGTATGTGTGCAATGTATGTGTGCAATGTCTGTGTGCAACTGCTGTGTGCAGTGTCTGTGTGCGTGCTGTCTGTTCAGTGTCCTGTGTGCAATGTCTGTGTGCAACGGATGTGTGCATGGTCTGTGTGCAATGTATGTTCAGTGTCAGTGTGCAGTGTCTGTGTGCAATGTCTGTGTGCAATGTCTGTGTGAAGTTGTCTGTGTGCAATGCCTGTGTACAATGTCTGTGGTGCAAATGTCTGTGTGCAATGTCTGTGTGCAACGGCTGTGTGCAATGTATGTGTGCAGTGTCTG